>WBNM01026057.1:0-31498 GCA_013399055.1 Ramphastos sulfuratus | reverse complement strand
CATCCAGTTGGTGTTTTTCCAGTTTGGTGACCAGGATGTCATGTGGGACAGTCTCAAACACCTTACTCAGACCCAGGTTTTGTTGTTGTTGATTTTGTTGTGTTTATGTGTTCTGTCCCAGCTGTTTGGTGATAATGCTGATGTATAGTAGTTTAAGGATTTTGTGGTAATGCTTTTAAATCAGTTTTGTTTGAAAGTCTCACATGAAGTACATTTGTAAACATTAGGTCTCAGTAATACAGAAATCATCAACTCTAAGTTGATACTGAATTGTAAACAATTTCTCAGATGTTAATCAACAGAAATAAGTAACAAGACTGAGAGGGTGCTTGTTGCCAGAGTCACAGGAGACAGGAATAAAATTATATATCAAATTATTTTTTCCTTAGTACTGTGGAGTATATATATATTTTTTTTTACATTTTCTGGAAAAAAAAAAACCCAGGGTAGCACTGCTCTAAATTCCAATTCCCTTTGTTTAGATCATCACAGAGAGAAATCAGAAGGAAAATCCTTCACCAGAATAGGGACAACATTTGATAGCTGGACAGGAGTGCTGACTAGGACATATCCGATTTTCAAAAGTTTTTGTTTTGCTTTGGAGAAAAAAAAAACAGATTCTTAGGATTGTGTGGGAAGAAATAACAGAAACAAGCAAACTGTTGCAGCTGCTGTACTGCAAATAAGAGCTTCAGGGACACAGGCAGAGTGCATGATTCCTTAGCTGACCAACTACAAACTGCAAACTTGTTTTCATATAAGAGCCAAGAAAAACATCCTGCTCAAACTGGATCTTCAGATGTGCTGGGATCTTTTACAGGAGAATATTTTTAGTTCATATATGAGGCTGGGTTCTATTGGTTAGATGAGTTAGTGTAAAAGATAAGGAAGTATTTAAGCAACTACTTCAGTCAGTAGAGATATATTGGGGGGGTAGGGTTTCTATTAGGGATTTCTAATTCTGTTAGCTACTTCTGTTAAGGGCTTCTGGGACTACTTATATAAGGGACCTGAGATTCTGTTATAGACACTAATGCTGGGGATTGTGCAATGCTATAATAAGGGACTTCTGAGATTCTCTACTCTGCATTTCTGGAATTCTGTTATGCAGTAGTAACAGGCTTCATGCAACCATTCATCACCCAATGGCCCCCCGAAACAGGGGTTACTATAAAAAAACAAGAGTACCATCTAGAAGATACACTGATTCAGAGGTATCCACTTGTATCATTATAAGACACCTAGATTCAAGCATTTCCTCCAAATCAGGTGAACAATGTAGTTATATATTCTAACTCAGAAATCAGTACATTAAATATCGCAACATTAATATTCCGAATTTAGGACTCCTCCTTACAGAACTTCTTCTAAAAAGTATACTGGAAAAAAATTTGAGAGTATCTTTTCCAACATAGGAAAACATTTCTGATACATTCTTCATCAGCTCCTCTGAACTGACATTATGAAAACATTTAAGAAATAACACAAATTGAGCAGTAGAGAAGAACACTTGCCTTTTCATAAATGTCTTCTTGAAGACATTCAAGACCTGGGCTGTCAAGATTTGAGTTGCTCTTGTAACATGCTTGTACAGCACCTCTCCCTAAAGCCCACTGATTAATTAAAATTACTTTTCCTCTGGGAGTAATATATGTTAAAATTATTTTATATCTCCTCAGCCCAGCTCAAGAGCTAACTTGTGCTGTGTGTCTTCATGTGATTTTTTGTAGAACTAGAATCTCTGTGATTACATCACTNTGCTGCCCACACTGCTCTTGCTGCAGCCCAGCACTTGGTTGCTGTCTGGGC
This sequence comes from Ramphastos sulfuratus, assembly GCA_013399055.1. Taxonomy (NCBI): domain Eukaryota; kingdom Metazoa; phylum Chordata; class Aves; order Piciformes; family Ramphastidae; genus Ramphastos; species Ramphastos sulfuratus. The sequence continues at coordinate 29,689 of WBNM01026057.1, read as the reverse complement.
TACACTCACACTGCAGGCTCATGTTGAGCTTTTCATCAACCCAGAGGATACTGTTGAGCATTAATTATGCAGTGCACTATTCATGTCAAACAACAATAGGATTTATCTTCCTATAAGTGTAAGGAAGCTCCATTTGGCTCACCATGAGTTCACTTGAAACTGAACTTTTCAAAATGTTAATTTTTCTCGTCTGTGTATTAATTTAGGCTTCTGCACATCCTATACCATTCTGAGCAATGCTTGCTGCATGACAGAATTGAGCACTGCCAAGATTTGTGAGGCTTGCAGGGTATTACATTGTTTATAAAATTCCTTGTTCTGGGATGGGGATTTTCTTTTCTGGTTTTGATTTCACATGGAGGTTTGGCACAGGTACCTATACAAGTTCAATTGGGTATTTTCCTCCCCCCCCACCACCTTTTTTTTTGGGTGTCTCTTTTGGTGTAATCTGATATCTGTGCAATGGAATAGTAAGTCATCCTGTATCTCAACTAAAGCTATACCTTCCAGTTTCCTTTTGTTTATTCCCTGTCAGTGCTGGGGAGAGACAGGAGAAAGGGTGTGTGTGTGTGTGGAATTATATTAGCATCTTACAGTCCGGAATGAGAAAAGAAAATTAGAACAAATTTTAAAATTAAATATTCTAGACAAGTGTCAACTTGAAGGCTGAATGAGCATAAACACTAAACCAGAAGCAGGTATGTATTTGCTTTGCAAAGCTGTAGTATCAATTTTGATGGTTATGCTTGAGTACTTGCTGTACTTCCTATATGTTATTAAACTATAATGATGCATAGATCTTGGGAAAGCTCTTTTCAAAGGAATGGTTTATGCTGTTCTTCTAAAAGGAAATTCAAGATCAGTTACACTGGAGTACAACCTAATAATAGCATTGCAATGCAGCTGACGTGTTTGACGGCCTTCTGGTAGCTTCTACCCCAGCCTGTAATATCAGAAGTATCAGTCCCTACACTTTAGCACTCATTTGAAGTGACATTGCTTTAAAAATAAATAAAATCTGAGATTAAATGGGCGAATTCAAATATATAGAATAATTGCTACCGAGTATGAACGGAGAATTTGCAATGTGCACATTTGAATGAGTTGTAAACTGTTCGCTGAATCAGATCCATGAGATCCTGAAAGGACTGGGACTGGAACAGTACAGATCCTTCACATTATAATAAATGGTGCTGGTCTGAGGCTAATTGGAATATTTTAATGGAGAAAATTATATTATAGGCTGTGAAAAGGAAACAATGGTGATGTCTACTTCACTCACAGGCTTGCTGAGATGTTTAAGTAAGAATTCAAAACATAAATAACATGGTCTCTGGGGCACAGCGTCTCAGGCCGTCTAGCAGCTTCTTGCCTTCTCCTCTCTGCTGAGTAACCTCACTAACCACTCTTCTTCTAAGTCCTCTTCTAGTCTTCTTCTAGTCCTCCAAACTCACCTTGTGCATAAGGCAAAACTTGGGGTAAAGTAGAGGGGTGGGGAGAAGGTGGAAGGGTGGTTGGGAGCCCCTCCTGGGGACTCTGATTTCTGGGAGGGGTGTTGTGTTTCTGTATTACCTTTAACTTGTATATTTCTGTAAATATTCCTATATATAGTGTATATCTCTGCTTGTATATTGTGCTAAGCTGTAAGTAGAGCTTCAGTCCTTAACTTCCAGCTGGCTGAGTCTAGTCTGGGTTATTTTACAAAGTGGGGGGGGGGCAGGAAACTCCCAAACTATCATATTCATATTCATATGTATTTGTATTTATTGTTTTCTTTGTCCATCTTTGATAATCCCTTGTCTTGAGATCGTGAGGAAGCATGATAGAAACATAGACTTTACTGCTGGAAGTTTCTTAGTCATTACCATCAATGTGGAGGAGATACAGTATTTGTACTTGGTCTGACAGGGCAATGATATCTAAACTTTCTTAGTATCTCATCAGCTTCAGCAAGAAGCCATTATACACACCTCAGAGAAGACATGGAAACGTTTTCTTAAGATCGCTTTCTGCATTTACAGGCTGTTAGAAATCCATGTTCAGCTGACTGTATAAATGCTAAAGAATGCAAGTGGTTTTAGTATGCATTCAAAGACTGTTGTGAAGATGTAAAGAGCACTTCTTTCTTCAGCTTAGTCACTTCAGCTCTCCTGGAAATGGTACAAAAATTTGACTTACTTTTGAATTGCCACTGGAAGACACTAGAAATGAAAACACAAGAAACTTTCTTGTTGTCAGGGATACCTATTCAAGAGCAGAGTAGCTGGCAGGGGCATAACCAGAGCTTTAGGTAATATCAGCTAATGAGAAGTCTGAATTCGTTGACAGGCCAGTGAATTTAATGAATATCACTGTAATTTCTGATAGCCTGTGGTAGCAAGAAGCTCATCACTCTACAAGAGTTTGTCCACAGAATCATAGAATCATAGAATGTTAAGGTTGGAAGGGACCTCAGGGATCATCTAGTTCCAACCCCCTGCCATAGGCAGGGACACCTCCCACTAGTACAGGTCACTCAAGGTCTCCTCCAACCTGGCCTTGAACACCTCCAGGGAGGGAGCAGCCACAACCTCCCTGGGCAACCTGTGCCAGTGTCTCACCACCCTCACTGTAAATAACTTCCTTCTGACATCCAGTCTAAATCTTCCCTCTGCCAGTTTAAACCCACTCCCCCTAGTCCTGTCATTGCAAGACCTTGTCAATAGTCCCTCCCCAGCCTTCCTGTAGGCCCCCTTCAGATACTGAAAGGCTACTAGAAGTTCTCCTCAAAGCCTTCTCTTCTCCAGGCTGAAGAGAATGTTCTTGTTCAAAGTCTTCTATGCAGCAACATTTTCCAATGCATTCAGAAACAGTGTTAATCATTACCATAAAGACAGAATAATTTCAGAAGAATCCTTAATCAGAAGTGCTAAAGCTGCTTGCCTACAATGCACTCTCTAATACGGTTTGCACCTTTGGTGCTTTGCTGAAGTGAGTTGAATGTCTTGCTGACCATTTTGAACAATAATGCCAAAATAAAGAAAACAGAGGTCTGAAATCATTCACAGCCTGCAGTACAACATACAGAGCAATTGCATGCATTGAATTGAGGGGGGAACACCTGAACTTGTCATTTCCATGTGTTGACACAGGACTTCTCAAAATCCCAATGATGAATGGATGTAGTTCAAAGACTCAGAAATTCTATTAGTATTTCTTGGGGTAATCTTCCCATTGTTGGAACTCCAGCAAGAAGGTATTAATCTCTGCTGTTCTCTTGGGGCCTTGGAACACAACACTTCTTCCTTTTTAAGTTCTGGCTTATGCTATGCACAAAGTGTCTAAGACTTCAGATCTTTGTGCTCTGTAGTTCAGATAGGGTCCCTTTACAGATCATGAGTTTTTCATGAGATGCTTTCTTAGTTCTTTAGTACTCATACCTGATTCAGTTGATTACTTCTGTGAGTTCTGGTCACCTACTGGTGACTGAGCAATTTAATGGATTTTTTTTTTTGTTGTTGTTCTTCTTACTATGTCTGACAGCCTTTCTGATCCCTCTGAGTAAGTGGCTGTTTTTATCCTCTCTTGGCCCAGAAAACTGCAGTCTCCTATATGAATCTCTTTACCTGTGCTTCATTTTATCTCTGCCACATAAGTTTGATTGGTTTTATTTATGCAAACATTTAAGAAATAACAAATCCCCCACACCACAGTGGGATTGGACTAGATGATCTTTAAAGGTCCCTGCCAAAACAAACCATTCTGCGATTCTATGATTTTGGAAATGCGCAGGTGACAGATTACTCCCAGTCTTCCTTTGCCTTTTCTATTTAGTCTGAGAAGTCTACATCTGAGGATGGAATCCAGCAAATAAGAAATGCAGCTTTAGTTGCAGTTGCTAAGTTTCTTCATAAGAGAGATGAAAGAGTTATCAAGTGGGTGACAAAAGGCAAGATGACATTCAGAAGAAAGCTTTTCCCTCTTTTCCTGAAAACATGAGCCTTGAGAATAAAAAGATATACAGTTCCTAAAAAGTAGAGACAAACATTCATTTCCTCTGTATATGTACTTAATGTCTTGGTGAGTTTTGAGTATTGATATTGGTAAAATTTGGAAATAAGACAGGTTAACAGCAGATGTGCAACTCAAAAAAGAGAGAAGCAGATACAGAGATTATACGGAGCAGACTCTACAGTATTTGTAGCTAGTTCTGTGCTGTGCCAATCAAACTATTACATCACCAAAGAAGTGATGCCACAATGTGATGCATCAACAAAAGAATTTCATCATCAGGATGGAATAAAAAAAGAATAAAACAATTTGAAAAAACTGAAATTGTGAGAAAAAATATTTTCTATGCTTGTTTCTGTGATGGCTGAACAAAAACAAAGTCAGGAAAAATGCTTTGGATCAATCAGGAAGTAGTTTTATTCTCCTGTTTACTTAGAAATTTAAGTTGTTTTGGAAAGTACAGAATGTTTTATTCTTTAAAAAAAAACGAGGAACTTTGAACTCTAAGAATGTGATATTTAGGTAGAACTTGAAACAAAATGTCATATGAGAAACAACTGAATCAGTGTATTCTAAAGTGTTCACAGCAAATATTTAATAATTTTCTTTTTCTTTATCTTTTAAATAACTTGGTGTGACTAAAATTAATGGTTTGAATACATTAGGATCTATCTGAAGATAGTTTAAGGCTTCTTTCCAAAGCACCTGTCTGAAGTCAGCTATAGTGAGGGAAGAAAAACATCATCTTCCCACTCACCATAAAGACATTCAATAACAAAACCCAAGAAAAATATCATCATTTGTTCATAGTTAATACTGTCAGCTGTGCTATAGGTGAAACTCAGCCTTGGGCAGGTGATCAGTGCTAGGCTTGTGCTCTATCTAAATACCACATCAAATCCTCCACGTTTTATATATATATATAGAATATATATTCATTATCAACTCCCCCTCCATCCCACAGCAGATAATGTAGCATAAGTGGGGATAACTGAGTCATTTTCTCATTATAAACTATTTTACAATTCAGTGCAAAAAGAGAAAAAAAAATCCTAAATTAATATGTATAAGAATTTTTAAAGTTGAGAAACGTTCCATACAAAAGCTAAGTTAATCCCATTCACATATGGACTATTTTATGACAGAGATGTGCTTACTCTTTACTTTTATGCTTCTGTATACTCCTGTATGTTTATAACACTGTGAAAATATTGATGTGGAAAATATTTGCATACTTCGTCTGGGGTACAAAGACTATTGTTGGGTTCAATTGTTATTGACGTTTGTAAATTAGAGACAACCAAAGTAGAAAGAAACCAGTGCTCCATGATTAATTATATATTCAAATTAAGTATGTTTAAGATTCAGTGTGAGATATAAATGTATTTGATGCCTAAGTATATTTATTTCATGCTTGCATAACTGCATACTCTAATAAGCTAGCTTTAGCTATCTACATATGTTATGTGGGCCTTGAATCAGTACTCTCTATTTAGTTGAATTCTATTATGCTCACAATTTGCTACATTGTAATCTAAATACCCAGCACTCAGGTAAACTGAATGGGTTTTTGTTTGTTTGAATGTTTGTTTTGGGAAATCTACTTGAATACAAGCAATACTGCAAAGTACACTGATACAGAAAGAAACAGGGTTCAGCAAATGCAGAGCACAATTCTGACTCAATTTAATCTGATGTCAAAACACCATCTGATTGAGTGGAGCCAGAACTTCGACACCAATAGTGCCCATTTTTGTGGTATACTGCCCTTTGCCAGGGCTAGAACTACAGATATTTTTATGGTTAGTAAGCTTTTGTCTATCCTGAGCAGTGGGAATGGATGATAGATCTTCCTTAACTTCAGATTACTAAGCCACAAGAGGGACAATTTGTGAAATGTGAAGGGATATATTTTCCACAGAAAAGCTGCCTGAAAGGGAGCTAGAAATTTCGTAATGTTTTGCCTCTGGCCAGAATAAAATTGTTGGAGTAGCTGAGTGTTCCTGGCATTGAGTTTCAGCTCTGAACAGTCTCACACAAACTGTACTTTAAGCTTACCATGTGGTCATTTCCATTCTTAAAGTGCCCCTTGAGGGTTGGGTCTCTCTGGATACATCATGTGCATGTGACAGATGAAAGAAGCTTCAATGATTGTGAAGGATGCCATACAAAGCCTACACAGGTAGTAGGGCTGGAAGAAATACCTGGAAGGAGCTAATTCTCTGCTATCACAAGCAGGCACATTACAGGCTCTTTTCTAACAAATTGACAAGTCACATCTTAGAAGCAGTTAGGAATGTCAGCTTCTGAGTTCTAGAGGGAACATGCTGCTTTGGGTAAATTTCCACAAGGAATCCAGGTATCTTGCAAAAGCACTCTGCATTGCTGCCAGCTGCCATCCCAATGGGCTGAAGGATGCAGAAGGCCTCTGGAGTCATAGAATCATGGAATGGAAAGGTTGGAAGGGACCTCAAAGATCATCTAGGTCCAAACCCCTGCCATAGGCAGGGACACCTCCCACTAATACAGGTCACTCAAGGCCTCCTCCAACCTGACCTTGAACACCTCCAGGGAGGGGTCAGCCACAACCTCCCTGGGCAACCTGTTCCAGTGTCTCAACACCCTCATTGCAAAGAACTTCCTCCTAAGTCCTATCCTTCAGGCATGCTGTCCTCAGTTTCCTGCTGTCAAAGTGTCCATCATTCTCAAGGAAATAATTTCTAGGGCTATCTTAGTGACAGTGGAGTTCAGAATACATGTTTGTGCAAGGAAATGTAAAACTAATGATTTTTAAAGGGAAATTACCTAGAATTTTATAGCATTTACATGCTCTCTGAAACGTTATCTTTCTTAGCCTTTAGGTATATTAAAATAGAAACCTCAAAGAAAATAAGGTTCTTTGTGAAAGCTAAGTATTTTAAGCTTTGTTAAAGATCACCTTGGTCATGATAAAACCACTTCCTTTCCTTTCTTATTATTCTAGCTCTAAGAGACACTAAAATGTCGCTTGGTGCTTGTGTCATACCACAAACTATTCAACTGATTGTGTGTGTTGCTGTCCACTTCCGTTCTTACTATCTTGTATGCTTCTTTTTATTTTTACTTCCTTCTTTTTATTTTTACTTATACTACACAGTAGTGTTGTGGGTTTTGGTTTTTTTTTTTTCCACCAATTGGAAAGCTTATGATTGGCAGCAGGGAGAGCTCATACATTTTCGGTCAACGAGAAATATGTCATTTCATGGAAGCTGATTAGAATCGTTGTCAACACAATGTATTTCAGAAGACTCAATTGGAAACTTCCTGGCAGAATAGTAAGATATGACATGAGTCACCAAAGAGATAAACATGCCTACACAGTCATATTGCATATGAAACAGTAAGTTAACTTAGTGGCTGGTTGGCTATTCCCTTCACCACCCATGTGTCTTAGCACAGAAGATTAACCTTTTTGCTATAATTCCCTGCTATTTCATCTAAGATTAAATAGTTCATTTTGTTAATTAAGGTGTTCTTATTTGACTCTTCAATGTTAGTTACGTTGCCTACATAGCAGAATTGCAATTCTTTTCAAGTATCAGAATATGGTTGAAATAAAATAAAATAGCTCCCATGGTGAATTCATTTTATCCTGTCTCCACTAGTTATGTGCTTTTTTTGGCTGATACGGAAAATTCCAATTCTTTGTTGTGCATGTTTTGAAGTACTCAAGGGGCAATGGGTTTAAACTGGCAGAGGGGAGATTTAGACTGGATGTTAGGAGGAAGTTCTTTGCAGTGAGGGTGGTGAGACACTGCCACAGGTTGCCCAGGGAGGTTGTGGCTGCTCCCTCCCTGGAGGTGTTCAAGGCCAGGGTGGATGAGGCCTTGAGTGACCTGTACTAGTGGGAGGGGTTCCTTCCAACCTTACCATTCTATGATTCTATGATTCTACTCATGAAATAAAACAGCTACAGTTTACTTGCATTTTTGCAAGACACCTGAAAAACATGCTCCCAGTACTTAATTCTCTTTTAGGATTTTATTCTGAAAACATACAACCATTATGTTTTAGCATTTCTTTTTGGGAGGTTATTTGATTGGCGATGAAGTGATACAGGATAATCCCAAACTACTGTTTTCTGTGGTGCTATTTCCATTTTCACAGAAACTACCATGGTTTAAATTTCCTTGTCCTTTATTTTTGTGTTTGTTTGTTTGTTTTGGTGGGTTTTTTTGGTGTGATATTTTTGTGTGTGTGTGTTTTTTATTTAATAAAAACATCAAGAAAATTACTGGAAAAGTCTTCTCCTATCTCTGCAGTGTACATGTGTTCCTTTAAAACCAAATTCTTATTCATTGTTTCCTGTTAATTTTGCTTTGCTTCAGACCTCTCTGTAGGCTGTTTGTAGGTAAGCACAATTTCAGAAGGAGAAAATCAAATCTCTACGAATAATTTCTATAACGTACTTTGCTTTGGATGCACATCGAGACAATTTCATTGACACAGACCATTTAAAGTAATATAAATTTGTTTTCCATTATGTCTTCAACATGACTAGTTAATATTGAGCCAGTGCACATTTTTTTTCTCTGTTGCTATACCATTACTTTTTATTAGTTTAACAATTGATTTGTGTCTGTTTAGTGCATGCCTGCTGTTAATGCCATTCTGTTTATAACTTCTTGGCTATATTTGTGCTTTCTATGCCAATTATTCTTTCATGTGTGTGATCAGCAATATAAGTGATCAGATGTTTAGAAACCATGACCTATAAACAAAAAGTAAAAGAATTGTGCTAACTTGGAGAATATGGAGGGATTCATTACAGCAGTCTCTAGTTTCAGTCTACAATCTTTGCAAAAGGTTGCAAAAACCAGGAGATTGGAGCGTTCTCGTTGCTAGTGAATATGGACAAATAATGAGCAGCAATAGAATCTTTTTGATCAAACATAATGCTGGAAGCCTTCTGTTAGGTCATCTCAGGAGGCACTTGAATCTCCATTACTGGAAGTCTTTATGATTGGGCAAATATTGGTCTGAGATGTCTGTATCAGCTAGATTTAAGCTGTTAGAAAAGTTATAAAGCAACATCAGGAAACAATACAGGCTATAAGAGTTAGGGCTCTGCAGCCTGGAGAAGAGAAGGCTTCGAGGAGACCTTACCTTCCAGTATCTGAAGGAGGTCTACAGGAAGGCTGGGGAGGGACTACTGACAAGGTCTTCTAATGACAGGACCAGGGACAATGGGCTTAAACTGGCAGAGGGGAGATTTAGACTGGATGTTAGGAGGAAGTTCTTTACAGTGAGGGTGGTGAGACACTGGCACAGGTTGCCCAGGGAGGTTATGGCTACTCCCTCCCTGGAAGTGTTCAAGGCCAGGTTGGATGAGGCCTTGAGTGACCTGTTCTAGTGGGAGGTGTCCCTGCCCCTGGCAGGGGGGTGGGACTAGATGATCCTTGAGGTCCCTTCCAACCTTACCATTCTATGATTCTGTTCTTCAGAAATGCGTGAGAGCAGCCAGGGTAGTAGCTCTTGAAGGAAAATTCACAGTATATATGGCATATGAAGTAATATGCCACTGTTAATAAGTTTAAGCAAATTGAAATTGCTTCAAAAAGTGAAATTTAGTTATTCTAAAGTAGGATAATCATTAGAGTAGTTCTCTGAGAAGATTAAAGTCCTTGCTTCAGATCCAAGTGGGACAGGGAGGTTAGTGAGAGCCTTAAGTACCATGCAGTTTGGTTTACCCACTCTGTATTCCCAGCCTGAGTTTGTTCTGAGGATGGTGACCAGGGATTTCCTGCAAGCAGGGTAACTTTAGCATTTGGAAAGCTTTAGTATTGCTTGAGTTTTAAAGCAGCTTTAGAACATGCATGTAAAAGGTCTAGTGAAAGAAATTTCAGTGCTGAAGGAATTCATGGGACTGCTGAACAAACTGCAAGCTGGTAGGGCACTGATATTGATAATTCATTTGTGAATTTAATTGTGCATAAGCCAAGTTAGGCTTTATGCGTTAGGCTTGATAAGAAAAATATTCCTTAATGGGAAGGCTTGAAAAAGGGAACTGATGCTTACTAATTTGCAGTGGCCTTCCCACCTCTACAAATATTCTGGCTGAAAAAAGTAATAGTGGAAAAAAATTTAACTTGTATTCAAAACGTTGGAGTATTTTGCTTGATCTGGAACAGTAGTGAATGGAAACTTCTCTAAATTAAGTGTTTTTTCTTTTGTGATTGAATTAACCTGGCTTGTTAGCCTGACCTCAGTACCTGGAAGAGTTATGGGGTATGCCATCCTGAATGCTATTGAATGGCATGTACAAGAAAACTAGGGAATCAGGCCCAGCCAACATGGGTTTAGGAAAGGAAGGTCCTACCTAACCAATTTGATCACATTCTATGTCTGGAGGACCCTCGTGGTAAATGAGGGGAAGACTGTGGATGTGGTCTACCTAGACTTCAGCAAAGTCTTTGACAGTCTCCTACAGCATCCTCCTGGCAAAGCTGGCAGCCTATGGCTCAGACAGGTACACCCTTTGCTGGGTTAAAAACTGTCTGGATGACTGGACACAGAGAGTGATTGTGAACGGTGCTGCATCCAGTCGGTGTCCAGTGACCAGTGATGTCCCCCAGGGATCAGTACTGGGCCCAGTTCTAGTCAACATCTTCATCAATGACCTGGATGAGCGGATCGTATCTACCACCAGTAAATTTGAGGATGACACCAAGTGGCAAGGGAATGTTGATCTCATGGAGGGTAGGAAGATGCTGCAGAGGGACCTGGACTGGCTGGGTCAATGGGCTGAGGCCAATGGTATGAAATTCAACAGGACCAAGTGCAGGGTCCTATGATTTGACCACAATACCCTCATGCATCACTACAGATTAGGGGATGAGTGGTTGGAGAGCAACCTGGCTGAGAAAGACTGGGAGTGCTGGTTGACAATTGGCTGAACATGAACCAGCAGTTCGCCCAGGTGGCACAGAAGGCCTCACAACAGGCATCTTGGGCTCTATCAGAAATAGTATCATCTTGGCCTGTATCAGGAATAGTGTGGCCGGAAGGACTAGGGGCAGGTAATTCTGCCCCTGTACTCAGCACTGGTGAGGCCTCACCTCGAGTACTGTGTGCAGTGCTGGGCCACTGCAAAAAGGATGTTGAGATGCTGGAGTGGGTCCAGAGGAGAGTGATGAGATTGGTGAGGGGGCTGGAGGGAAAGTCATATGAGGAAAGGCTGAGGGAGCCACAGTTGTTCAGCCTGGAGAAGACTCAGAGGGAATCTTATCACTTTCTAAAACTACCTAAAAGGAAGTTGTAGTCAGGTGGGAGTCAGGCTCTTGCAGGCAACTAGCAAGAGGGCATGGTCTGAAGCTGCATCAGGGGAGGTCTAGTTTAGATATTAGGAAACACTTCCTCACAGAAAGGGTGATTAGGTACTGGAATGGATGGCCTAGGGAGGTGGTGGAGTCACTATCCCTGCAGGTCTTTGAGAAGAGATGTGGGACTTGGTGGCATAGTTTAGCTGATGTTGTGGTGTTGAGTCATAGGCTGGACTTGATCTCAGAGGTCTTTTCCAGCCTCAATGGTTTTGTGATTCTGTGATTACACATAGTAGCTGCAGTTCAGTTGACTGGAGGTCCCCTGTTTAAGTTCTCTGGGTTCAGGTCACTGATTATCCATACTCTTGGAAGAAGCAGCGATACTCAGGGTGCAGAGATCAGATAGTCATAAATAAGGAATCATTTTAATTTGCAAATTTGTGTCTGAAGTGCCCCAGTAAGAAGAGTTTTTTCTTTTAAAAAAAATTCACTATTGTGAATTCCCTCTTGCCCACTGCTCATCTACATGTAACCAAGAAGTATTTCTACTAGTATAGCTCAAAACAGTGTTGTGGCTTCTCATGCTCCTGAGGTTTTGGAAAGAAGCTTAACTGTTTCTCAGAAAGTATAGCTATTTTATATAGAAAGGGACAGCTATGACAAACAACTTCAAGACTTCTTTTGCTCTGCTCAGGGTAAAATGTGTTGCACATTAACAGGTCTTGCTATTTGTGGCTGAGTCGTTCAGTAACACTTTGGGTGTATCAGACCAAAGTAAGTATTGCTGACATACAGTTGGGTTAAAGCATAAAAATAGGTGATCTGGTGTTTACATGAATTTGTAACACAGATTTCATAGTGCTGCTCCCTTAAATAATTTCACAACTAAAAACCTTATTTAAAAAAGATTAAATTGACTGACTCATGATCTCTAGATCAAAAGTGGACTTTCTGTGGAGGCAATGCCAAAAAGAAACAGACTTCTTACCTACTTTGAAGTCCTGTATAATGCTTGTGGGCATGAGCTGTTGGGTTGAAACTAAGTGTAGGCTTGCAGTACAAACCTTCTGTAAAGTATTCAGGACTGTCTTCTGTAGAAGATTTATAGTGTTAAATACAGTAGACGAAAATGATTGCTTGGGAAAGAAGTATCTATCACTGGCAGTGTGAGCATTAGCTGACTTCTCTCATAAATCTTACAACGTAAAATATCCTGATCCCTCTAGAACTGAAGCCAGTTAGAAATAATTTTTAATAGCTTTTATTTGCAAAATAGATGGGAGGGTGAAGGGAGTGAATAATAAGCTTTCAGCAGAATGCCTGTGTGAATGTGAAACTTTCAGCAGAAGGAAAGACTCACTGGACAACATGGCCTTATGTGGTGGTTTGAGGAGGTCCAGGTTCCATTAAGACCACAGAAACAGTTTGTCCCAGGGGATGGATCTGGTCATCTCCAGATATCATAATTTTGTTATTCAATCCTATAATCCTGCTGACACTTTAGAAGCGAGCAGCAAAGTCAGTTTGGTCTCTTTTCTCCCTTCCTTTCGGATCTCCAGAGGAATTCTTATCTAGGTAATTATGTTGGAGTAAAACTTGTCCATGGCCTTCAAGGCTGAAGCAAATTTCTAGCTGCACGATTCAGGCCTGCTTGAGCCTAAATGGGAGACAATGTGCAGGGCAGAAAAAGAGCACTGGGGGTTTGGTGGTTTAGCTTGGTGGAGGAGATGGTTTTGGGGGAATTCTCATGTATCCTGTATCAGTATTAGATCTTAAGGATTCATGTATGCCCTATCTTTTCCTGCACATCTTTAAATACAACTTTTCTGTATTACTCTCCAATTCAGCAAAAGGTTTGTTGTTTTATGGCCCTTTTTTTTTCTTTTTTAAAGAGTAAAATAGTATGAGTCTATTTCAGTCTTAAAAAAATCTATGACACCTTGGTACCCAGGAGTGTCTGCAAAATAAAAGTTAAAGTATTCCAAATTTTCTGCTTTTCCAAGCAAAATGGCTCAGAGAGGGAAAAAAAAAAGTAAAATAAAGATGTTGCAATTATAAAGTTATCTCTTAGATGACAGTTATCTGTAAAATATTGACAGGAGCTCTTCTCAGCTGTTTATTGTACAATGTAACAGACACAGCATTCCTAGAAACATGGTGGAATTTAGATTGTGGCACAGAGCTGTCTGAGGATGGCAGAAAATATCTAGGAAGTAAAGCAGAGATGCTTATATAATGTTTACCATTCTGACAAAATCCTTTCTTACATTTGAGACACTGGCACAGGTTGCCCAGGGAGGTTGTGGCTGCTCCCTCCCTGGAGGTGTTCAAGGCCAGGTTGGAGGAGGCCTTGGGTGACCTGTACCTAGTGGGAGGTGTCCCTGCCTATGGCAGGGGCTGGAACTAGATGATCTTTGAGGTCCCTTCCAACCTTGCCATTCTATGATTTGGTCTTCGTGGTTCTCGGAAGATATTCAGATAAGAAGGCCAACACCATCCATCACCTGTAGGACAGATACAATTGTGAGAGTCTAAATTGTGTCTCCCTTGTTCATGTAAATCAACAAAGATTGCCTTTGTTACCTTCCCAGACTCAGCCCAGGCACCTGGCCGAATGCTCGGGGATGTAGTTACAGTGCTTTTGTGGCCTTCCCAGACCTTAGCGTGGCTTGAATGCCCAGGATCTGTGCATCTTACATCTTTCCAAAGAGGAAAGGCTTATAGAATATGTGTATTCAGGTAATGGACAGGTAAGGGGCACAGGGAGGGGGCAGAGGCCCTTCCTGGTGTCACCGCCAGACCCCTGCAAATGTACGAGAATACACAGGGAGATGCCCTGGGGAGCTGCACCTGAACACCAGTCTAAAACCTGGGACTAAAAAAATGTATAAAAAGACCTGAACAATGCCTGCTAAGATGATCTGTGTATCTCCAGGACTTCCTGTCTTGGCAGGAAACTTTCAGGTGCAGGTAGGATGTCTTGTGATGTGCAGTCTTGGTACAACGTCACACTAGCTGTGCAGGCTGATCATGTGCAGGCATTTAGAACCTGTTCCTGGTAAACTTGAGGGTGGCAGTTTCCAGGCAGTTCAGGGTACAATAAGGCAGTGAGCAATGGTAGCAGCAAGCAAGCACACATACAATGGCAGAGCACATTGTGTTACCTACTCATCTCCTTTTATCAATATAGCCTGAGACTAATGGGCCCTTGGACACAGAATAGCCAATCAGAATGGCAGTTAGCCAAGCCTGAATATATTAGGTGAAGCCATAGGCTTGCTTTATCCAAATTTGGGAAAAACACAGGCCTTGCACAAGCTAAGCATGTGTACCTTGTTTACCACAGGATGTAAACAGGAACAAAACAAGTCTGGGCAAGCCAGAGTCCTTAGAGTCAGTGGCTCCAGGTTCTTTGTCCTCTTTCACACGGTTGCTTCTCCCCATGGCAGGAGGGAGAGCAGAAAAACATGTCTGGGCAAGCCAGGACATGTATAAGCCTGTTTTGGTCTGCTTAGGCGTACCACTACAACATGTTTCAAGGACTGCACTTTCCTCTTATCCTTGCAGATTCATCAGACCCACAGGGAAGCTTTACCTAAGAGTCAATGAACTCATTTCAGTTCCAGCTGAAGGACTGATGGGGTGGAGGGATATGGATTTAACAGATTCCCCCTTGACAATAGGTGGTGTTCACCTTTCCTTTTAGTGCTTCAAATGTTGTAAAGCAGATGCAAGCCATATTCATTGTAGAGGCTTTCTAGTAAGGTTACATAAGGCAACTCATAGTCTGAAAGAGCAAGAGATGGATTCTACAAAGAATTTGATCTAGTTTATTTACATGCATCAAGGATAGTGTCAGGAACCCTATTACAAAACTATGTAAGTGTCTGTGTAGTCGTGGCTCATTCAAAGAAAGACCTGAGGGTAATGATATTTCATTATTTAGCAGACTCAGTAAACCTTGTCTTAACCTTATTCTTTGAAATGTTAACTGTTATGTGTTAAACAGCATCAAACAAACAGTGGAATTCTGTTGAAACAAACATAAAAATAATAATAAATATACAGTGACAAAACCCACATTTCTTTGAGTTCTCAAAAAAAAAAAAAAAAAAAGCACAGGCAAGGAATGAAAATATGAAGGTGCCTATAAAAAAAAAGATTAGCATCCTACACTGCAATCTCTAAAATTACATTGAAATAAAATTGTTTTGGTCCATGTCTCATGACACCATTACATGGTGTTTCTTCATATTGCATTGTACTGCTTCATATGTT
Source organism: Ramphastos sulfuratus (assembly GCA_013399055.1). NCBI lineage: Eukaryota > Metazoa > Chordata > Aves > Piciformes > Ramphastidae > Ramphastos > Ramphastos sulfuratus. The sequence continues at coordinate 14,120 of WBNM01026057.1, read as the reverse complement.
CTGCTAAAATGATGAGGCAAAGGAATGTCATAATAGAGTTAAAATGTGATCTCAGGGAAGTTATTTCATTTAATGTCTACCTTCTAATTCAGAGTGAGGAAAATATGAAGAGGTGACAACTAATTTGTTCAAGCTCAGTTATTGTAGCTTCCAAGAATGGATGACATAAAGGCCTAAGTGTTGGCTGAGGGATCCAGCCCAACATATTTCACAGACTTGTGTATTACCAATGTATGCATGAGTTGGATTTCATTTGAGTGGATATGTAAGAGTGAGTGGCATTTTCTTTATGGTTTGGAGAGTTTCTTTTGATTTGTTGTCTTTTCTTTCTCCTGGATAAATTCCTGACACAGCTGGTGACAGAGCCAGCTAGGGAAAGCACTTTGCTGGACCTGCTTCATGAATAGAGAAGGACTAGAGGGTGGTGTATAGGCTGGAAGCCATCTTGGGCACAGTGACCATGAAACGATAGACTTCTTGATTGTTGAAGAAGTGAAGAGGAGGCTCAGCAGAACTGCCACCTGGGACTTCTGGATGCCTGGGAAGTCTGGGGGACAGACTTTGGCCTGTTTCGGAGACTGGTAGACATAATACCTTGGGAGGCAGTCTTTAGAGGCCAAGAGGTCCAGGAAGAGTAAACACTGTTCAAGAGGAAAGTCATAAAAGTACAGGATCGGGCCTTTGCCATGTGCTGAAAGATGAATTGGCAGGGAAGAAAGATGGCCAGGCTGAATAGAGAGGTTTGGCTAGTGCTTAGGGAGACTCTGTCCCACATAACATCCTGGTCACCAAACTGGAAAAACACCAACTGGATGGGTGGAGCACTGCTGGATAAGGAATTGGCTGGATGGTCTCACGCAGAGAGTGCTGATCAAGGGCACAATGTCCACCTGGAGACCAGTGACAAGTGGTGTCCCTCAGAGTCAGTGCTGGCACCAGTGCTGTTTGACATTTCTGTCAGTGACATGGACAGAGGAATCAGTGCACCCTCAGCAAGTTTGCAGATGACACCAAACTGTGTGGCACAGTCGACTTGCTAGAGGGCAGGGATCCATCCAGAGGGACCTGGACAGGCTGCAGAGGTGTGCCCAGGCCAACCTCATGAAATTCAACAAGGCCAAGTGTAAGATCCTGCACCTGGGTAGGCACAATCCCAAGCACAATCCAGGCTAATGTCTTGGAATCCTGGATACTTTACTGGGTTAAGAGCTGGCTGGCTGGCCAAGCCCAAAGAGTGATGGGAAATGGAGTTAAATCCAGTTGGAGGCCAGTAGCTAGTAGTATTGGGGACAGTCTTTCTCAATGTCTTTGTCAATGATCTGGACAATGGAATTGAGTGCACACTCAATAAGCTTGCAGATGATGTGAAATTGGGTATTGATCTGTTTGAGGGTGGGAAGATTCTGCAAAGGGATCCAGACAGGCTGGACTTATGGGCCAAGATCAGCTGCACGAGGTTCAACAAAGCCAAGTGCTGGATCCTGCACTTGGGTCACAACAACCCCATGCAACACTACAGGCTTGGGGAGGAGTGGCTGAAAAGTTGCCTAGCACAAAAACACATTGAAATGCTGGATAACAGTCATCTGCATATGAGCCAGCAATGTGCTTAGGTGGCCAAGAAAGTCAACAGCATCTTGGCCTGTATCAGGAAGAGTGTGTCAATGAAAAGTAGGGAAGTGAACGCGCACCTGTACTCAACACTGATGAGGTCACACCTTGAACTCTGTGATCAGTTTTGGGCCCTTCACTAGAAGAAAGACATTGAGTTTCTGGACTCAGGGGAGGTTTAGATTGGATAGCAAGAAAAAATTCTTTACTGCAAGAGTGGCAGACGTCAGAATAGGTTGCCCAGGAAGATGATGGAGTCACTGTCCCTGAAGGTTTTCAAGAAACATGTGGATGTGTGACTTGAGGCCATGGTTTAATGACCGTGCTGGTTTTAGGTTGATGATTTGACTCCATGGTCTTTTCCAAACAAAACAATTCTATGGTTCTATGCTTTTGATTAAAACAAACCAGAAAACCAACGAGTGAAGCAAAATATACTGTAGGAGAGCAGACCTGAAATAAGAAAATGTGTGAAAACACACTCAGAACTGTGAACAGATGAAGCCTTTCTTTCCATTTGAGTCATAGAAAGCAATGGAATTGAGACTAAATATTTATTTATTTATTTTTTCAAAACCCACCTGGATGTGTTCCTATGTGATCTGCCCTAAACAGTCCTGCTTTGCAAGGGGAGCAGACCGAGTAATTTCTGGAGGTCTCTTCCAACCCCTAGCATTCTGTGATTCTAGTATTCAATATTACATGAGCAACACTACATCAAAGAAATTCCTGAACCCATTGGTTGCATTTCCTCCTGGGGAGACAAATTTTATTATTTTGCTGTTCAACTCAAGAAGAGGGATGGTAACTGATACATATGAAGCAGCAAAATACAAAACATGAATTTTTCACAATGTGATAGTCAAGCAAGGTTGTAGATAACACTAACAAAGAATGAAAGATCCTGTCCTCAGCACTGGTCAGGCCACACCTTGAGAACTGTCCAGTTCTGGGCCACTCAATTCAAGAGAGATGTTGAGGTACAGGAACATGTCCAGAGAAGGGCGAGGAAGCCGGTGAGGGGCCTGGAGCACAGCCCTGTGAGGAGAGGCTGAGGGAGCTGGGGGTGTGCAGCCTGGAGAGAAGGAGGCTTAGGGTAGACCACATTGCTGTCTACAGCTACCTGAAAGGAGGTTGTAGCCAGGTGGGGTTGGCCCCTTCTCCCAGGCAACCAGCAATAGAACAAGGGGACACAGTCTCAAGGTGTGCCAGAGGAGGTCTAGGCTGGATATTAGGAGGAAGTTCTTGACAGAGAGAGTGATTGGCATTGGAATGGGCTGCCCAGGGAGGTGGTGGAGTCGCCGTCCCTGGAGGTGTTCAAGACAAGCCTGGATGGGGCACTTAGTGCCACGATCTGGTTGATTGGCTAGGGCTGGGTGATCTTGGAGGTCTCTTCCAACCTGGTTGATTCTGTGATTCTATATTTCTGTGTAGGTGAAAACCGTATATGCACTGCAGGAACACATCATGTAGGATATAAAGAAAGAAAAGGAGATATGCTAGTGGTACTATCAAAAAGACCTCATATATTTGTAGTAAAGAAATAAAGCATAATTGTGACTGTGGATCATGCCATATATTGATAGTCATAGCTGAACTGTAGCTGTCAAAGCTGTTTCTCTTTGTGATGCTTTGCATAAGAAAAACACTGACTGTATTTGTAAAACAGTTTTAAAGGCTTATCCTCCTTTTAGAAAAGTTATCTTCTTGGTTATCTAGCCAATGTCTGCTTGCTTAGTTTAAAAAAAAATGGAGTCCATATTTTCTGTTGTATTCTTTTCATGAGAGTTTCTTTCTCCCTATATAGCCCTTAGCACCCCATTTTATCTGTTGCTATTTGGTGTGTATGGACACTGTTACTACAATATCTAGAAACAGTTTATTTAAAACCCATAGGTGGACAAAAGCTATTTAAATCCTTCCTCCATGAATGGAAACGAGGGCAAGAAAGAACAGAATTATGATTTGCCAAGAAAAATAAGGTGTAGGTATATGACAGATTATTTAGAATGGAATGAATAAAAGTCATGTTGGGAGAAATGCACAGCCAGAAGCAAGACTGTATATAAGTTTGAGTTTAGTTTACAATGTAATCTTAAATATTATAATCATATCTCATTACAATCACATCTCAGTGTTCCCCAGAAAAATGTTAAAGGGTATCTGTGTCTAATGATTTAGATTCTACCTACTGGTTTTCTGGGAAGCTTTTCATGGTTCCTTTTTTTCAATGCATGTTATTTGTTACCAGCTGGAAACACTGTCAGCTTCACATCTCCCTAAGTCTTTAGAGTCCTGGGAAATGAAGTTGAAAAAAACCCAAAAAACAAGTGTTGGGGTTTTTTTTTATCATGCTATGATTTGCAAGGTTGGTGAATGTGGGGCAAATTACAGGATATCGGTACAGAAGTCATTTTTTTTCATATATGGTAATCTGCAGCACAAAGAATGCATAAAAAGCAAATAAATGATTTGTGAACCAGGCTCTTGATGCATTCAAAAATTACCAAGGTGAATTACTTCTTGGATTGTAAGATAATTATAGTACCAGTCTTCCACTCATCAACAATGTAGTCCTCTTAGAGGCACAATTGCAATGGAGTGCTGTATTTTTATGTGGCCCACAGTCTAATTAGCACATTCTAATTTCGAGCTTAAAAGAAAACCACACGAAACATATGGCTTATAGTGTTTTATTGTTAACAACTAAGCTGTGTGTCTCACTGTGAGACAAAAAGCCAATCTTTCTTTTCTTTTACTCAGCCTTGCTCCCTGCTTTTTTATTTCTATCAGATAATTAAATAACCCAAACACAATGATATGAGTTACTTAATTTCTTCAGGAATTAGAGGTAATTTAGGTTTGAGAAGCTACTTTTCTGAGTATTTGGATGTCTTTTGTTTATAACAGCTGAGTTCAACTTGTTATTTCACACATTGCTTTTCATCTGCAAGATTTAAAACCAATCAATGTCCTGAGTCTTGGCTATATTTAATGAGAGAAACTGTTTGTTTTATTTTGCAGCTAAATGCTTGATATATTCAAATAATTTCCTTTTCTCTCTATTTTTTCCCTTTAAGCAACGTGCTAATAGCATTAGACTCTCAAGCTGAGAATGTTGCTAACAGCAGTCACAGAACACACTAATTGTAGAGAGGTCACAGACTGTTGAGAGACAGATTCTGGTAAGAGGGGGCAATATTCATAACTTCTTTTTCTTTCTTCTCTCTAATTTTTTTCTTTTCCTTCTGAAACTTTCACAAGTCTGTGTCTGTATCAATGAGGGATAAGATGTCTTCATTTTAACAGAGCTTTCTTGGTGGATTTTTGTGGTGTAAAGCAGATGGTAGCACTCCTACCATCTCTTCAGAAGTGAATACATTAAGGGTAGTGACCCACTGGCTCTTTGATGAGACAGGCTTGGAATCATCAAAGGATGGCCTTCTTCTTTCAATCAAAAAGCACAAGCAGGGCCTATAGAGACCACTGTCTATGGAAGAAGAGAACAGTAATTAGCCTTTATGATAGATAAATCTTCACCCTCTTATGATCAAAGACAGCTAAAATTACCAAATTATACATGGCAGTTCTGTAATATGAATAAAATGAAGTAGCTTTATAATCTCTATGATCTCGTTACATAGAATGTTAACTCTGTTTTAAGTGCATTTAACATTAGTTTGGTGGTTTCAAATACAGCTTATTTTTGTTAGCAATATTTCCTTACTTAATTATTTATACATGATACAGTGAAATGATTTGATAAAATCAGGAAATGAAGCATCAGCATAATGGGAATAGCAATTTTTTATTGGTTTTCTCTGACTTTCCCTTTGTGTGCTTTCATATGATTATTTCCATCTTTTCTGCTGTTTCATGCTTACTAGGAGCATCATTTTCTGGATTTCAAACTGGTGTTGAGACTCCCTGACCTATTTCAAATTGGTCCTATCTGAAAAACAGGAGCAGGTGATCTGGCATCACTGATGTGAGAGAGCGAGCTATAACTCTTGTCACAGAGGACAGGAAGCTTGTTCTTGTGCTAAGAGCAAAATCTCCTCTTCAATGAGGCAAAGAACTGAGGGTATGAGAGTCTAGAAATGAGTTGCCATGTAAAAATTATTTTCTCCTAACAAGAGAGGGCCCTTATCTCGTGATCTGCTTAGATAATTTTGTTTCCTTTACAAATTAATATAGAATCATAGAATCACAGAATGGTAAAGTTGGAAGGGACCTCAAGGATCATCTAGTTCCAATCCCCTGCCATAGGCAGGGACACCTCCCACTAGTACAGGTTACTCAAGGCCTCCTCCAACCTGACCTTGAACACCTCCAGGGAGGGAGCAACCACAACCTCCCTGGGCAACCTGTGCCAGTGTCTCACCACCCTCACTGCAAAGAACTTCCTCCTAACATCCAGTCTAAATCTCCCCTCTGCCAGTTTAAACCCATTGCCCCTTGTCCTGTCATTGCAAGACCTTGTCAATAGTCCATCCCCAGCCTTCCTGTAGGCCCTTTTCAGATATTGGAAGACTACTATAAGGTCTTTTCAAAGCCTTCTCTTCTGCAGGCTGCAGAGCCCCAACTCTCTCAGCCTGTCCTCATATATACATATATATATCTCCACATTTTAAATAGACATTTGACTGTGTGCATGTTTTGTTTTTCTTTAATCTCAGCAATGGAGCCACATTTCTGGCCACTTAAGTTTGGTCGTGGTTTTTTTTTTTGTTTGTTTGTGCATTGCAGAGGATGCATTTGCTCTGTTTTGACAACACATGTGCACATGCACTGCAATCCATCAGGAACATAAATGATGAGTGACTTCAAATGCAGTTATAGCGAGCATTGTAATATCTAACATTGGGCAGCTGATGTCCAGAATTATCAAATCTTATACACACTGTGTGCATCTGGGCAGGGATATTGAAATAGTATCCAGGGTGCTACAAGCCACCTGCTTAGCAGGTAAGATTTTACAGATAGAATTTGGGAAACTTGTGACATCAAGAGTAATTTAAAGTATCACACACACACACACACACACTGTATCTGCAAGGTTGGAAGAGACCTCAAAGATCAAGTCCAACCCATTACCACAGACCTCAAGACTAGTGATCTCTTTCACTTAGCACTGAACTGCCAATTGTCAACAGACAGGTCTCAGCTGCAGTGCAACAACTGAGAACTGAAGGGTGAGATGGTAAAAAACTAAAAGACAGTCACTCATCAAACTATCACAGCTATCTCCCAAATGTCTGATTGTATTCTAGACTTTCTAGTGGTCTGCCTTCCTGCACACAAGAATTAGAAAGAGCTCAGATCTTTCTTCTGGAAAGGATCAAACAGAGGATAGGTGGACAATGTTGAAGAAGGGAGGGAGCCTGCAAGCAAACATAAGTGCAGCTCAAAACTGGCAGCAGCTCCTGTGGCTGCGAGAGGATAGGAACACCAGCCAATTTTTAAGAGATACATGCAGTAAGTAGTTCAATCCTGATTAATTTCAACATTTAAAAAATTGCAGATGGGGACCATCTTTTAACTTAGTAAAGGCTACCATTGCTTCATTTCTTAACTTTTAATAGAGGAGCCATGAGTGGGATGTGAGATTGCAGTTTTGGATTTAAGCACCTAAATGCCATTTAAATCTGGCACTGCAGATTTTTTTTATTTTCCTCTTTTGAATTGAAATGTAAGTTTGTATTTAAAATATTTTAGGAACTTTCTAAATAAGGCAATAACAACAAAAAAATAAGTCATCTTTGAGAGTTATTATCCAGTCCTGGTAATGACCTGAAAACTTCAGGGCCAAAGACATCAGTTTTCTTGATGCTTTCAGATGATAACAGATATGTGTTATTATAATTATTATAAAAATATGAAAATAGAGTAAGGAAATAACTCTTGTTGCCAAGGTGACTGTGTAGAATGTATCCCCAATATATTAAGTAACTTTCAAAAAGAGAATATGGCAGTTGGAGAAAACAAAGTATGATGCTATAAGGTATATAAAAATGTTTCAGTTTTATTATGCAGCTTAAACACTTCTTGTTTTAGTCAGTTATAGACTAGTTGGAAGCTCAGAGTTGTTATTACTTTTTTTTCTTTTGTGATCAGTGTCTACCTTTTTTCAGAGCATACTCAATTTCATCTACTAAAATCAAAGACTGTTCCTTGTTTAAGATATGTTTGTGAATAAATTATTTGAATAAAAGAGATNGTTCAAGGCCAGGTTGACAAGGCCTTGAGTAACCTGTGCTAGTGGGAGGTGTCCCTGCCTATGGCAGGGGGCTGGAACTAGATGATCCTTGAGGTCTCCTTCCAACCTTACCATTCTATGATTCTATCTGAGTACTGTCCTAAGCTATACTTGCCTAAGCATAATATTCCTAAGCATATTTCTGTCTCTTGACTGTATATGGCACTTAGGCTGCTAAACAGAGGTCCATCAAAGTCAGCTCAAGGGCAGCATCATCAGAGAGGTGAAGGACTGAGTTATGATGAGCTTATGACTTGGCACGGCTAATTCTAAACAGCATTCCTTGTGTTTCTGACAAAGAACTGCAATCTATTGCTGAGGAAGGACTTGGGCTCTGGCTCTCAACTGGTACCTTCTCAATACAATGATTCAATGATGGAACAGTCTAGGCTTCATATTTTCTCATCATTGGGATAATAATGATGAAACAATGTGTAAAGGAAAAGAAAAATTATTTGCAGGACTTTGGTGGCCTGCAACAGAACTACGTTTGTCCAAATGATTATGTAAGACTGTAGCTCAATTTTCTCCTTTGTTCCTGATCGTTCCTAGGGGGAAAAAAAAAATGAAATGTTATGTTTATATTTTGAGACATGTTCTACAACAGTGATAAGAGATATTCCCATTTTAATGTGCATGGAATAAACTTGTTCTCTGTTGCGTCTAAACCAGGAAATGTGAACATCCTGAGATATTTGCTTCATGATGCAGTTAATTGCATAATTAATGAGTTGAAACTTTTAGAACACATTTTGTAAGCATAACCAAAGAGTTAACTGGACCACGTGTTAGAACTGTTTCTTTGTGGTTCTGATAGCTAATGCTTTCAAAGGAGCAGTCATAGAGAGAATACTACACATGTTTTATCAATGGCCCAGGACATGGTTGATAGCAGTATACTACTAACCCAGAAGCAGCCTTGTTAGCTGATCCATTGCTACACTGTCTGCCTGCACAACACCCATGTTTGTGAAGATCTTTCTCCTAATCAGTCATTTAACCATGAGAATTAGTCTGTTCTAAGCTTAACCTTAGACTATCAATTCAGCCAGTAGGGAAACACATACAAAGTTCTTTTCTAGACTTTGAATTATGAAATTAATTTCCATGGAAGCACAGTAGATACTTGGATAGTTAGGGAAATACCAAAAATAAACCAAAGAATGTTCAAATAGTGTCTTAGCCCCGTTTACACATATTCTAATCAATGTGTTAATCAATCAGTCAAGAACAGGAAATACTTTATCCAAATAGAGAAAAGTGTTGAAACAATTTTGCCTATAGAAACAAATTAAGTTTACAGCTGCAGCTATGTTATGTAAGGAAGCACACATAACAGGCAATACCAGGTGGTAGTCATATTTTTGGAATCCTACTATTCTGCTGAGTTTTCTTGAATATCAGATTGCTTGTTCTTTAATAGAGATGATTAATTTTACTATCTGATACAGAAATAAACAGATGGAAACTGCCTGAAAGAGACTTCTATCTAGCAGGAAAGCCAGCATTGCAAATTTCTAATACTGCTTTCATCCACATACAAGCTGCTAATCTGTTGCAATATGATGTGGTAGGGTGAAAGGATCCTTATTGCTGTCTACAACTACCTGAAAGGAAGTTGTAGCCAGGTGGGTCTCTTCTCCCAGGCAATCAGCAACAGAACAAGGGGATGCAGTCTTAAATTGTGCCAGGGGAAATATAGGCTGGATATTAGGAGGGAGTTCTTGACAGAGAGAGTGATTGGCATTGGAATGGGCTGCCCAGGGAGGTGGTGGAGTCGCTATCCCTGGAGGTGTTCAAGGAAAGACTGGATGAGGCACTTAGTGCCATGGTCCAGTTGATTGGCCAGGGCTGGGTGATAGGTTGGACTGGATGATCTTGGAGGTCTCTTCCAACCTGGTTGATTCTATGATTCAATTTCTCCTAATCAAAGTGCAAGAAGTGTAGGGGCAGCCCAAGCTCAATTGCTCCTAATCAGTCTACAAGATGTGTAGGGACAGCACAAGATGGAAAACATTCCTCCCTAAAAGACTGAATGAGAACAGGCCCTTCTGCTTGTCTGTCATGGTCCATATATGGTACCATACCTGAACTTCAAATTCACCCTGTCAGATAGTATGTACTTTAACAATGACCTAGGACACATCCTCCCTGGAGAACAGTTTTGTTTTGTATTTCTCCCCTGCAAAGCATTTCAGATGTTTCATATTTTAACACCTATAAAACAGATTATTGTGCAAACAACGAGGCCTTGAGTGACCTATACTAGTGGGAGGTGTCCCTGCCTATGGCAGGGGGTTGGAACTAGATGATTCTTGAGGTCTCTTCCAACCTTACCACTCTATGATTCTATGATTCTATGAAACTGTAGTGGTCAACAGGGAAGCATCCTTTGCTGTTCCTTCCTTCCTTCTCCTTTTATGAGCTCTGAATAAGAAACAACTCAGGGTGATTTTATTCCTTCACATTACAGTTCAAACATGTCCAGGGAGACAGAATTGTGATCTTGTCTTCAAAATTATCCTCTTGCATAATTCAAGTTGTAAATTAGCTCTCCAGTTAATCTTTAACAAAACTAGTAATACCTTATGGAAAACAGCAGTAAGAAAGCTGAAATACTATGGTGAAAAAGCTAAAGGTTATTTCTGTACTAGCAGGTGTTAACTTTAATTCTCNAGAAAGCAAGAAGCTAGACTGCCTGAGACGCTGTGCCCTAGAGACACTGACTTGTCTATATTTTGAGTACTTATTCTTAAACATCTCAGCAAGCCTATGAGTTAAGTAGACATCACCATTGTTTCCTTTTCACAACCTATAATATAATTTTCTCTATTAAAATATTCCAATTAGCCTCAAACCAGCACAATATGTTAGCAAGGAATTAAAATAATTAGACTAAAATAAACATATGGTTTTAGAGCAATTTTACATTGGGTGGTTAAATTATCAGGTATATGCCCTTTCTCTACTGGTATTATTATTGATAGAAATTTTCCTGAGATATTTTTCAGCTGTTCATTTTCTCCTTAGAGACTAAAGTAATATTTTCTGACTACTAAATTTGAAAAAAAAAAAAAAAAGAAGTCTTTCTCATCTCCTTATAACACAGAAAAAAGGTCAAATTATATAAAGAGTCAGACTTCATTTCATCTGTGTCTCCTGACTAATTTGAGCCCATCACTAGTTAATGGCACAGTCCACTCCAGAGATATCACATGCTGACCTCCTTCATGTCACCTTTTGAATTTTTAATCTCCAGCAAGTGAGTAGGGGTAAAAAAAAAATGAAGACCTATCTTCTAATGAAGCTCCTCAGTGTCCTACATTTACTATTGCTGATTGGCATTATCATGCCATTAATACCTTATCATTTTTCTTTTGTAGAAGTTTCTGTGGAATGACAAAGTTTTTAAGAGATGTGATTACTTTTTTTCTTTTTTAAATCTTTTTTTTTTTTTTTGATGATCTTAAATATTCAGGATATTTTCACTTGTTTTCCTGACCCACAGTATCTTCAAATGCTTACACATTCTTTTATCTCCAAATGACTTTAAAAAATGTGTAATTGGCATACTAATGTTAATTGTTACAAAACTGAGAGATTTAATAAGTTTTGATTTATCTGTTCATGGTATTTTTTTTTCTTTATTTTTCTTTCATGGTATATTGTTAATTCAAAACTTTTTGACCTGAAAGTCACAGTACCAATTTTCTTGCATATCTTCATTTACTCAAGTTAGCTGTGGAATTGAAGTGTACTATCTGCCTAGTGGGTAAATCTTAGAATGTAGTTGGCACCAAATCTCAACCTGACTAACTCATACAGCTAGTGACCATGTTCCCTTGTTACACATACAGAAATTTATAGAATCACTTTTATAGGTCTTCATTTTAAATACTTAAAAGAAGAAACTGCTCTCAGCAAGAAGTTTGAATACTTTGGACCTCAGGAACACATGATAATTGTATTTGCTACACACACACACAAAAAAAAGTTATTTAATGTTCTTCTTCAACAAGGAATTTATGCATATGCTTCAATTCCATCTGAAACAGGGCTCTAGTATTCATTGGAAACTACTTTCAGGTCCATTTTCTACTGTTATCTTCTGTTTGGTAGCATATTCATTTCAAATCACCCATTCAGTAGGATGAAGCTGCACTTGTCTGGATATTACAGAGCTTCCACTGAAGTCAGCTTTGATTTTGACATCAATGAAAAGGAAGTTTATCCTGTTCACATAACTGAGGTGTATGAAAACATTTTGTAGCTACATAATTTTGAACGAGTTCTGATGGAATCATGGTTTAGGCCCAAACCTTGTAGGTCATGTGCTCCAGGCCCTTATGAGCACAGCCCTCTGAGGAGAGGCTGAGGGAACTGGAGTTGTTTAGCCTGGAAAAGAGGAGGCTCAGGGGTGACCTCATTGCTGTCTACAACTACCTGAAAGGAGGTTGTAGCCAGGTGGGGGTGGGGTCAGTCTCTTCTCCCAGGCAATGAGCAACAGAATGAGAGGACACAGTCTCAAGTTGTGCCAGAGGAGATCTAGGCTGGATATTAGGAGGAAATTCTTCACAGAGAGAGTGATTGGCATTGGAATGGGCTGCCCGGGGAGGAGATGGGAGTCGTCATCCCTGGAGGTGTTCAAGAAAAGACTGGATAGGGCACTTAGTGCCATGGTCTGGTTGATTGGACAGGGCTGGGTGATAGGTTGGACTGGGTGCTCTTGGAGGTCTCTTCCAACTTGGTCGATTCTGTGATATGTAAAATATGAACTACCAAGTCTAAGTTGTTTTTGTTCACACCAGGTGAAATTCTAAGAAATGTCTCAGTTGGTAAGACCTTACTGCAGTTCTGCAATGCACCACTTTTTCATTGCTATTACAAAACACTTGGTGAAGTTGTGGGAAAGAAGTTTGGAAAGACAATGCAAAGTGTCCACTACTCGTTCATTCGTACTGGTGTTAAGAGTAGTATTCTCCAACAGAAAAAGGAGAAATAGCAAAATGCCCCTAAGAATAGCAAGTAGAGGCAAATGCTGTTACAGTTCAAAACCTAGCATCAGAGCACCACCAACAAAATATGAAATAAAAATCCCTTCAGGCAGCAGCCCTTTAGTAACCACTGAAGCCTCACTGGTAAATTACAGTTGGGCTCTGCTGCAATACAAGCATACAATGTACGTTTAGAGATAAGCATGGCTGTTGAGTATATGAGAGGCAAAAGGGAATGCAGTGCCTATTAGAATGCTTATGAAAAATAGATAAAGCTTTTCAATCTTTAATAACATGATATTTGATTTTGTCAGCAGATAGCATTATATATAAAGTACTGCATACTCAGGTTTAAGAGCTTGAAAGTCAGCTAAGGAAGGATTTCAGAAGAACCTGTGTGGGATAGCTAAATCCAGGACATACCAACAAGCTGCCAGTTTTAAAGGGCATGAGGAGGACACAAGCAGCATAGATTTACTTGAGTGTGTGAAAAGAAGCTGGATGTTCACATCAGGAGTGAATGGACAGGACAGATGTGGGCTACAACCAAAGATAAAACTTCTGTCAGATATATTTGGCAAGATCTAGTAAGCGCGACATTATTAAGATACATTTTTTAATGTCCTTCCTAAGATCTTCTGGAGACATCATTATACCAAATACTTCTAAAAATGCACTGAAAAAAATTAAAAAAAAAAAGGAAAAAATACCAAAAGCAAAAACAACCCCAGAAAAAAAAAATAATCGTAAACTCCTGGGCAAACCAAAAAAAGCCCTCTGAATTTGTCCTAGAATCTGGAGATAGGTTGTTTGTTTTATACAAACACTGGTTTGGGCTATGAGTACTTGCTCATCAAAGAGGAAATTTGCCTTGATGAAAAATATTCATGGAAAGAAAGATATCAATTATGTCAATCATGAGGATACCCTATATGGTAGGGGAAAAAAAAAAAAAAAAGAGAAGTAAAAGAGAAGTAAAAAGTCAGTCTCCTTTCCCTTTTCCCTATTGGATTTTTCCTTAACACATGTGAAAGGAGTTATTTCCTTTCATTCTGTCTGGCATTCCAGGCACACCCACGAAAGAACCACTGACTACCTGGTTAGATATTTCTGTGTGATATTGCTGTAAATCTGATGAGGTTCATTTGCACTCATCACAATAATAGTATTGCTCTTGTCCTCTGCCTGTCCCACACTGCTCCTGTGATGACTGACAGAGCAGTGGTGATGTGAAAAACTCTATCTATGCATTTTGA
>WBNM01026052.1:0-57799 GCA_013399055.1 Ramphastos sulfuratus | reverse complement strand
GCCTGGACCTGTGCTTGGCATTGCCCAGCTTCAGCCCCACTCCCAGCCCTGCCACTGTCAGCACCCTGGCGACATGCTCTGGCCTGTGCCCACGGGTGGCTGCACCAGATCTGTTCTGGGCTCACGCTTGGAGCTGCTTTGTTTGCAGCTGCCTTCAGCTTGAATTCTCCAGGGATGGAGAGGTTAGGCAGGATCCCTGCACTGCAGCTCCAAAGCAGACTGGTGTGCTGCTCCCCCAGCCTAGCTCTGCCTTCACCCTGGAAGAGCTGTCCAGGCTGGTAGCATGTGGCCATGCCAAACATCACTGGATCAGCTTCTTTCTGCAAGAGTCCATTTCATAGTAGGTCTCCAAGAACCAATTGCCTAAGTGTCAGATGGTGCTGAGGGCTCCTTCCTGAGCCCTATAGAGTGATGGCAGCAACTGTGGGTCACGCTGCAGCTGCCTGGAAGAGGCTGTGTTGTGCTGATGGGACCTGGGCCATGCTTAGTGAGCTATGGATCAGAGAGCTACCATCAGGTGAGATGAACTCTGTCTTGATGGCAAATGTAGTTGGGGCAGTTGTCTGGTTGATGGAAGATTTTCAGCAACACCTTGGATTTGTATCTCCTTTTTATTATCAGGTTTCCCACATTAGCCTCCTGAGTGAACTGAGTTTTCTTCTTCCATGGCAGAAACCACCAACTCCTCATGTACAGAATCCACCAGTGCCCTCTTTAGCCAGTGCTGTCTGGGGGCTGCTGCTGTGCAAAACCCTGTGCCAGCCCAGGGAGCCCTTAGCACTGGAGCACCAGCAAAGGCACTTTCTCTGATAGTTTTAGCAGAATGTTGCTTGGTTTTCGTTTCTTTGGCCTGGAGTGCAGGCTCCAGCAGCTGTTACCTCACTTACAGGATGTCTAGGCAGGATCTGATGGAATTTTGCTGACCAAGATAGGATTGAGCCACACTTGTCCACCTTATCTGTCAGCAGGTTGGAGTATAAACACCAGAGCAGGTTACAGTGTCCTAGTCCCAGTGTTTACAGAGAGAGAAATAAGTGAGTTGCTGAACCCCAAACCCTGCATCTTGTCCAGTTCAAGAGCTCATCCTGGACAAGGGTGTCAGAAGCCTTTGTGCCTGTGGCCTTCTTCTGAAGGCACAGGATGCTTGAGAAAGTCTCTCTCCATTTGTCACCATCAGCAGACTCAGAGATCACAGAATCACAGAATGCTCTGGGCTGGAAGGCACCTGCAGAGCTCCCCAGCCCAAGCCCTGCACTCACCAGGGACATCCTCCACTAGAGCAGGTTGCCCACAGCCCTGCCCAGCCTCACCTGCAATCTCTCCAGCCATGGAGCCTCAACCACCTCCCTGGGCAACCCGTTGCAGTGTTCCAGCAGCCTCCTGCTGCACAACTTGTTCATCACAGCCAATCTCAGTCTGCTCTGCTCTGGTTTGAAGAGAAAAGTAGATAACCAGAGACCTTTGCCAACAGTCCCTCTATATCCCTCTTGTAACCCCCTTCAGTTACTGGCACGCTGCTGCTAGGTCTCCCTGGAGCCTTCTCTTCTCCAGGCTGCATACTCCCAGCTCCCTCAGCCTGGATGATGTCCTGATCATTTTTGTGGCCTTCCTCCAGGCTCACTCCACCAGGTCTGTATCCACTGTCTCCTGGCTGCAGCAAGAACATCTGTCAGCCAGAGGCTCTTTCCCAGTGAAGTCAGCTCCTGCAGCTGCTCTTCGCACTACACCCCCTCTGCAGCCACAGGTGCCACAGGCACTCCTCTCCCTGAAGTGCAGGCCACTGGCACTCTCCTACACAGGAAACCCCAGACAAGGACATCTCGGTTGAGAAATGGCCTCCATGAAATGCTGGCATCTTACTGTGCTGGAGGCTGATAGTTCCACTTGAAGCTTACAGGTGCAATGTGGGAAGGTCAGTCCTGAGCTCACAGTGTAATCATCAGGTATTAGAGGAGGCTTATGGAGGTATGCACTCTGTGAGCAAAACAGATTGTGCAAGCCCATCTGTGCTGCATTGTTATCACATCTGCTTAAAAGCAGTGATGGGTGCAGCCAGGAGCCCCTCTGCAAGAGCCAGTGAGGAGGGAGAGTGAGTGCTGTGAGCTGATCCCCAAGCAGCCCAACCATACTGGCACCAGTAATGGTGCATTCTGCACGCTTTCAGAGGAAGCCCACCAAGGCTATCCACTGGTGCCTTTGGAAGTCATAGAATTGTAGAATCATAGAATGGTAAGGTTGGAAGGAGACCTCAAGGATCATCTAGTTCCAACCCCCTGACATAGGCAGGGACACCTCCCACTAGCACAGATTACTCAAGGCCTCATCCAACCTGGCCTTGAACACCTCCAGGGAGGGAGCAGCCACTTCCTCCTAACGTCCAGTTTCAATCTCCCCTCTGCCAGTTCAAACTCACTGCCCCTTGTCCTGCCATTGAAAGACCTTGTCAATAGTCCCTCCCAGCCTCCTTCAGATCCTGGAAGGCTACTCCAAGGTCTCCTGGAGGCCTTCTCCTCTCCAGGTTGCAGAGCCCCAACTCTCTCAGCCTGTCCTTACAGCAGAGCTGCTGCAGCCCTCTCAGCATCTTGGTGGCCTCCTCTGGACTGGGGTCTGAGGAGAGCAGAGCAAAGGGGCAGAATCCCCTCCCTTGCCCTGCTGCCCACACTGCTCTTGCTGCAGCCCAGCACACAGTTGCTGTCTGGGCTGCACTCACACTGCAGCCTCATCTTGAGCTTTTCCTCACCCCAGACCCCCAGGGCCTGTTCCTCAGGGCTGCTCTCAGCCATTCCCCACCCAGCCTGGAGCCGTGCTTGGCATTGTGCCTACCCAGGTGCAGGACCTTACACTTGGCCTTGTTGAATGTCATGAGGTTGGCCTGGGCACACCTCTGCAGCCTGTGCAGGTCCCTCTGGATGGATCCCTGCCCTCTAGCAAGTGACTGTGCCACACAGCTTGGTGCCATCTGCACACTTGCTGAGGCTGCACTGATTCCTCTGTCCATAAATTGTTCAAAGTTGCAAAAGTTAGTTTGGGCTCTTTTATTCCACAGGCTCCACTGTTTGCATTTATTCTTCTCCCTGTGTGAGGAAGCCCCTTTCAGAGCAAACTCTGTCATGTTAGTCTTCCTTCCTCCCTTAGCTGGCAAAATGCATTCGCTCTGTGTTTGGCTAAGGTCTCAGCTCCTCAGCCCATCGATGTCTCTGCCGTGCTAAAGGCACAGCAAGTCTGCAAAAAGTGGTTTACACTTGCTGCAGGAGGTAGTAGATTTTGTGCTACCCTTCACCTAAACATTGAGCAGGTGAAAAATCATGCTGAGGAGGCACCTCCTGGGCTCCAGATTGTGTCCATTGCCTCCTGTCCTGCCCCAGGCCAGCACTGAGCAGAGCCTGGTCCCTTCCTGCCCCCCACCCCTCAGACACTCCCAGACACTGCTCAGATCCCTCTTAGCCTTCTCCTCTCCAGCCTAAGCAGCCCCAGGGCTCTCAGCCTCTCCTCCTCACACAGCTGTGTCAGGCCCTGCAGCATCCTCACAGCCTCCCGGGGCCTGTCTCCAGCACTTCCCTGTCCCTCCTGACCTGGGCAGCCCAGAACTGGGCACAGTACTGTAGCTGTGGTCTCAGCAGGGCAGAGCAGAGTGACCTGCTGGACACACTTCTCTCGATGCGCCCTGGGTTTAATGACTTTGTGTTTATCAAACCATCCTAATGGGCAATGAAAACTGTTTGAGAAAGCACAACATTTGACTAACCTATTTACCAAAATTAACCTCTGCTCCTATCAAGATGGGCAGCAGGAAGGAGCTGGAGCAGTGCAGGAGGACTCGGTGCTGACTCCTGGAGGTGACGCAAGCGCCCAGGGGACTTTGTCCGCGTTTGTACCAGAGCAGCCTCCTCTGCTGCAGCTTGCACCCCCCCAGCTCCCTCAGCCCCTCCTTAGCCCCAGCTGCTCCAGGCCCTTCTCCAGCCTCCCTGCCCTACTCTGCACAGGCTCCAGCCCCTCAGTGTCCTTCCTGCAGTGAGGGCCCAGAGCTGAGCACAGCACTCGAGCTGTGGCCTCCCCGTGCTGAGCCAGGAGGATGTGAGGTTACCTCCCTGTGAGGCTAATCCAGGCCTTTGCAGACCTGTGTGTACAGCAAAGAGTTGTGCTTCCATCTAGCAGATGGCAGCAGGAGTAGTGCACCAGTCTTGACTGGGAAACACCACAGTTTGCCAGTGAGCAAAACCATCTCCAGTGCAGACCTGTTCAGTTCTGCCTCGCATTTGGTACTGCTGAAGCAAACTTCCATCAGTTGTAGTTGCAATTTGTGAGCAGCTATTGGTCTGTGACAGCTTTGCTGCTACTGGTGGATCATTTAAAATCTTTTACAGGTGGACACAACAGCATCTTCCCAAAAGTATCTACCAGAGCCTGCAATCTGAACAAACCAAGCTCTAAACAGCCTTCTAAACAACATCCAAACAAACCTCTCACCTGTGCTAGAAATCACAGAACCACAGAATGCAGCCTAAGAGCTCTTCACTTTCTGGAGAAAGTGAAGTGTTTCATCACAGCATGGCAGGGGCTGGGAGGGAGCTCCAGAGATCATCCAGTCCAGCCCCTGCCAGAACAGGGGCACCCAGGGCAGGGCACACAGAACACATCCAGGTGGGGCTGGAAAGGCTCCAGAGCAGACTCCACAGCCTCTCTGGGCAGCCTGCTCCAGGCTCCAGCACCCTTGCAGGGACAAAGTTTGCCCTCCTGTTCCCTCCTCTGATCCAGCTTGCCCCCAGTGCCCTTTGTGGTGCCCTTGGGCACCGCTAGGCACAGCCTGGCTGTGTCCTGCCCACACTGCCCTGCACACTTTTAGCACAGCACTGAGGGCAGCCTCAGGCTGCTCTGCTCCAAGCAGCCTCAGCTCCCTCAGCCTGGCCTCACAGGAGATCTTCACTGCCTGCAGCGCCTTGGGGGCTCTGGGCTGGGCTCTCTGCAGCACTTCCCTCAGCTCCTTCTGCAACTGAAGGGCCCAGAACTGGACACAAGATTCCAGCTGTGGCCTCAGCAGGGCAGAGCAGAGGGGCAGGAGAACCTTGAGTCCTTCTAACCTCCTGGAGAGCCTCTCCAGAGCCCTCCTAGCCCAGGATGCCATGTGCCAATGTGTGTGTGCCAACGTTCTCATTCTCAAAGTCCTGCAGAGTTTAGAGAGTGTCACAAACACAACTTCCGTTAGGTTGCAACACTCACTGTGACTTTTACTACTACACAGAAGCTTCCAGCTACTTTCCTTGGAAAGCTTGGCCAAGCTCCAGCTTGCTGCTGTTAACGTCACCTTAGGCACATCCTGCGAGCTTTGCAAGTGATGTCCTTCATATCTGAGATGTCATCCATCTTGTCACATAGGATCACAGAATTGTTTGGGGTGTTCCCTCTAAGATCATCCAACACCAACCCAGCCCCACCATGGGCACCAAACCATGGCCCCAAGTGCCATGGCCACACCTCCAGTCACGGGCACTCCACCAGCTTCCTGGGCAGCCTGTGCTAATCCCTCACCACTCTGCCACCAAAGACATTTGGCCTCCTCTCCAACCTAACCCTGCCCTGGCACAATTTCAGGCCAGTTCCTCTCCTTCCATTCCCTGATCCCAGACAGCAGAGCTCAACCCCAGCTGCCTGCAGCCTCCTCTCAGGGAGCTGCAGAGAGCAATGAGCTCTGCCCTCAGCCTCCTTTGCTCCACACTGCACACCCCCAGCTCCCTCAGTTGCTCTTCTCCAGCCCCTTCCCCACCTTTGGTGCCCTTCTCTGGACCTGCTCCAGCCCCTCCATGTCCTTCTGTTAGTGAGGCCCAAAATCGAGCTCAGGATTTGAGGTGTGGCCTCCTCAGTGCCAAGTACAGGCGCGCAATGCTGCTACCCACACCACTGCTGATGCAGGATGGCACCAAGGGATTGATATTCCTCACCTGCTGTGCCTGCAGAGGACAAAGCCAGAAGTAAGTCCATAGAGTAAGAGAACAGAAGTTAATCTCACATGGAGATGAAACCCAGGTGTGTGGGGCCAGATGTGTCACTTGCTGTTGATGTTCCTACTAAGTAGCATCTCGATCTCTTTTTTTCCAGTGGAGAGTGCCCTCTGAGCTTGTCCAGCAGGGCTGTCTCCCCAGCATGCCACAGAGCATCCTTTCTGCTCTTACTGCCCAGGGATTTTCTGCAGTGTGGTATCCTGAGCAGCTGCCACTGACTCCCTTCCATCCCTTAGCCAAGATGCTCAGGCACTACTAAAAAACCTCAGTGGGTCTCCCCAGGGTGACTTGGTTATAAATGGAAGCTTTCCTGACAAAGGGACTGGCTAAGCTTAGGAGCTTTGTGGGCAGCAGTGACCTATCCTTGCCCACCTTGCCATGGGCACTGCTCAGTGCTTGCAGTCCCTTGGCTCCTCAGTGGGATGGTTTGTGAGTTCCCTGCCTCCCCACAATGAAATCACCCAGACAAGGCTCAGACAGCTGGAAGTGAAGAACTGAAGCTTTGTACTCACAGCTTAGCACAGTGTAGGAGCAGATAGTTACAATATGTTACAGATATTCACAGCTATAGACAGAAATACACAAGTTAAAGGTAATACAGAAACACAATTTCCCTCCCAGCAATCAGAGTCTCCAGGAGGGGCTCCCCACCACCCTTCCACCTTCTTTCCACCCCTCTGCCTTACCCCAGGGTCTGCCTTATGGGCAAGGTGAGCTGGAAGGATGGGCAAGGGGGGGTAGAAGCAGAGTGATGAGTTGGGGCACAAAGATCCAGGCAGAGCAGCAGAAGCCAGGGAGAGAACACAAACACCAAACTCCAATAGACAGAAACTGTCATGTCTGTGTCTGTGTCCTTGCTTTTATCCATCTCAGCAAGCCTATGAGTGCAGCAGACCTCAGCACTGTTCGCTTTTCACAGCCTAGAATCTAATTCTTTCCATAAAAATATTCCAATTAGCCTCACCCTCAGGCAGACCTTTGGAGGTAATGTTACAATAGGTAAGACTATGTCAGACACTAGGGGCAGAGCTCCAGCCTGGGAGAACACTTGGATCACATCTGGGGAGGTGAGCAGCTGCCATTGCCTGCCTGCTACCCTGGTAACACATTACAGCTTCAGGGGAGCCTACAAAAGCTCACTTTCTTAAAGGTCTCTAAAGCCACCTGGTTTGGCAAGGAACTGAAAATGTCTGCTCCTTTTAGTTTGATTTGCAAACCTGAAGCAAAACCTGTGACATGTTCTAAGGGATCATATTACACTTCCTTGATTGATGAGTTTAAAAACAATATTGCTTCTTGTGTTGGGGGCTTCAGAATCATAGAATGTCAGTGGCTGGAAGGGCCCTCGAAAGCTCTTCTGGTCCAGCCCCCCTGCCACAGCAGCATCACCCAGAGCAGATCACACTGGAATGCATCCAGACAGTTCTTCAATATCTCCAGAGAGGGAGACTCCACAACCTCTGGGCAGCCTGTGCCAGGGCTCTGTCATCCTCACAGTGAGAAAATTCTTCCTCAGGTTCACATGGAACCTTCTATGTCTCAGCTTCCACCCATTACCCCTTGTGCTGTCACTGGGCATCACCCAGCAGAGCCTGGCCCCAGCCTCCTGGCACTTGCCCTTAAATAAACATGAGCGAGGTCACCCCTTAGGCTCCTCCTCTCCAACCAGCTCAGCCCCAGCTCCCTCAGGCTCTCATAAGGAAGATGCTCAACTTCCTTCAACATTTGTGTGGCTCTGCACTGGACTCTTTCAAGCAGCTCCTGTCCTTCTTGACCTGGGGGGCTCAGAACTGGACACAAAAGTGCTTGTCCCACTTGAGATAAATGAATCCGCTAAAACTGCATCATGACTTCTAAAAATGATATTGTTTAGGAGAAGAGAGGCATCTTGTCTGTTTACAGAGGTCTGTAGTTATAGGAGCAGGGGCAATGTCTGCAAAGCAGAGCAGAGCAGACTGAGACTGGCTGTGAGGAACAAGTTGTGCAGCAGGAGGCTGCTGGAACACTGCAACAGGTTGCCCAGGGAGGGGGTTGAGGCTCCATGGCTGGAGAGATTGCAGGTGAGGCTGGGCAGGGCTGTGGGCAACCTGCTCTAGTGGAGGATGTCCCTGCTGAGTGCAGGGCTGGGGCTGGGGCAGCTCTGCAGGTCCCTTCCAGCCCAGCCCATGCTGTGGCTCTATCAGCAGCTAAGTCAGTTCTACCTTTAGGCTGGGGCAGAGATCTAAGTTTTTAGGATCCAAGTTCACTGGGGAAGGAAAATGTCCAGGGCAGAGCAGGAGAACAACTCATTTGATTGCCTTATGTGGTCAGGGCTTGGCACAGGCTGCCCAGGGAGGTGGTTGAGGCTCCATGCCTGGAGTTATCCAAGGTGAGGCTGGACAGGATCTAGGCAACCTGCTCTAGTGGAGGATGTCCCTGCTGAGTGCAGAGGGGTGGATTCTGTAGATGACCTTTAGAGGTCACTTCCAACTCAAACCATTCTGATTCTGTGATATTTATTTTCCCAAAATATCATTCTGATGTTGCAATCAAGTATGCACAGCACACACGTTGTGCTAGTAGGACAGGCTGATAATCTGGAGATAAATGAGTCAGGTGACGTCAGCACTAACATCCATTTTATCTGGGGAAAAAAAGAAAACAAGTGGAAAAAAAGAATGGGAAAAAAAGAAAGAAAAAGAAAAGAAAAGAGAAAGAAAAAGAAAAAGCAGTGGCAACTCAGTCTGTTGTGGTTAGAAGTCTGTTGAGCTGCTACTGGATCTTCAAGAGAAATCCTTTAAGAGTGGCCAGAGATGAAGGCAGATGAAAGCTCCTCACTGTTACAGCAGTGGCTGAGTCACAGCAGCCAGGGCTTGGGGAACAGGACTGATCTGCAAGGAGTGAGCAAAGAGTATGTGGTAAGGCAGGGACACAGTCTGCAGCCTGCCAAATCCCTCTGGGGTTGTCACCAGCCAGGGATGGGCACTGCACAGTTTTGCAACACTTCTTTCTTGACCAAAAAGCTCCTGGGCTCTTTTGGAGGTTGCCATGTTAAGGAGCTTCACTGCCTCTGAAGGAGAGGTCAGGCTGAGGCAGTCTGTGAGCCTGCACATGTGTGTGTGCACTGCCAGGGCCTCGAGGATGCTCTCCCTCTGCATCTCCTGAGCTTTTGGCTGCCAGACCTCTGGGCCTGTTCAGACATAGGTTGCAGTTGTCTGGCCTTGAAAGGAGCTGTTGAGGGAAGCTGCACTCAGGGGTCCCAGCTTCACTTGTTAGCTGAGGCTGTCATCTCCTGCCCTCTTGCAGCTGCCCTGCACCTGCCCATACTCCTTGGGATTCCAGACCCTAATCCCAACTCAGCTTTCCAGCTGGATAACCTTGAACTAGCCACTTGCACACTGGAGATACATTTAATGGTCTGACTGACCCTGTTTGACCTGTCCTGCTCCCCTTGCTCAGGCTCCTAGAAAGGTGCCCTTCACACCCAGCACCCTGCACTGCCTGCAGTACTGTCACCCTTGCTCACCTGGCACTCCAGCATGCAGGCACTTCTCTGCCCACAGTTACCTTTTGGAGCTGCTCTTCAGCTCACTGCCTACCAAATTGCTTTGCCACTCAGGCCAGCGGTGGTAGCTGCTGTGGCACACTTGACTTAGCTGCCTTAACATCCTGGCTATGAAGAGGAAGCTTTCACTTGCTGCTGTCAAGGGAAACAGCATGAATGAAGAACACAAATGGCCTTGGTCTGCTTTAAAATGAAGCTGCCAAGGCTAGCATGCCAGCTGAGGAAACACTCCTCCAGCAACTCATATGGCACCAACAAACCTCTGCTCTGCAGGGCTTCAAAGGTGCAGTTCTAATGTGCAGAAGAATTCTGCTTCCAGACATCAAAACTCCTTCACTGAAGTGACCTGAAAGACTGAGTTGATTTCAAAGGAACACAGCAAAAGAGAAGAAGACAAACTGCACCAGAGCCAGGCAGGCTGCAGATCAGATCCAGCTGTAAGGTCTACTGCTGTGCCTGCTGAAATCTGCTAGGAACTAGAGAAAGGCAGAACTGATGAAAGGTGCTGGGGACAGAGCTGCTGCTGAAGGTGAGCGTGCTGGGGACAGAGCTGCTCCAAAGTAGCCACGCTGCATGACAAAAGCCAGGAAGTTTTAAAGGGCTGGAGTAAGATCACCAAATGTGTTTAATTCAAGAGCTACACATCCATCACTGGATCATAGAATGCTGTGGGTTGGAAGGGAGCTCTGGAGGTCATGCAGCCCAAGCCCGCTGCCAGAGCACAATTACCCAGGGTAGGTCACACAGGAACACACCCAGATGGGTTTGGAAAAGTCCCCAAGGAAGGAGACTCCACAGCCTCTCTGGGCAGTCTGTTTCAGGCTCCAGCATCCTCACAGGGACAAAGTTTCCCCTTCTGTTCCTGTGGCACCTCTTCTGCTTCAGATTGCCCCCAGTGTCCCCTGTGCTGTCAGTGGACATCATGGTGTTAAGATGAAAGATTTGCCAAGGCACAGATAAATGTGACTGCTCCTGATTGTTTCGATTTCCTTGAATTAGAAGGCCCAGAGTGAATGACTTGGGAGGTCTCCCAGCCCCCAGATGTAATGATGCTGCACAGGCATGCTGGGAACATCTCAGCTGTGGGGGGGGACCGGCTGACTTCTGCTGAGCAGTGAAGGGTTGCTGGAAAGCAACACAGGCCACACTGCAGACTTTGCAGATGAGTACAGCTGCAGCCATGAGAGCTGGAATCCTTCTGCCCTTGGCTGAAGGATCTCCTGGGAGTAATATTTCAAAAGCAAAAGGCACCTGGAAAATAAAAGGACCAAGCAAGACATCATTTGTACATGATGGAAAACACAGAGATGATCTTTTTCTTGCTAAGCCATCACCTTCTTTGGAAACTCCAAATTGCATCCCTCTGGCTCACACATGACTGCTGCTGGATCTAGGGCTGGCGCTGGGTTTGTAGTGATTCCATAGTTTGTTTGTTTTCTCTCCCTGGTAATATCAATAGACCCAAACCCCTCTTCTTTTTCTTTCCATCCCCTTGCTTCCTCTTAGGCTTTACATTTCCCCCTGAAAGAATGGTTTGAGTTGGAAAGGACCTTTGAGACCATCCAGCTCCAAACCCCTGCTATGGGCAGGGACACCTCCCACCAGCACAGGCTGATCAAGGCCTCATCCAGCCTGGCCTTGACACCTCCAGGCAGGAGGCATCCACAGCATCCCCGGGCAACCTGTGCCAGTGTCTCCTCACCCTTGCTGGCAAGAATTGCTTCCTCACCTCCCCTCTCCCAGCTCAAAGCCATTGTCCCTTATCCTGGCATTCCCAGCCCTTGTCCAAAGTCCCTCTCCAGCTCTCCTGGAGCCCCTTCAGGTACTGGAAGGCAGCTCTGAGGTCTGCCTGCAGCCTTCTCTTCTCCAGGCTGCACAGCCCCAACTCTCCCAACCTGTCCCCACAGCAGAGGCTCTGCAGCCTCTGAGCATCTTGGTGGCCTCCTGACCCTCTCCAGCAGCTCTAGGTCCTCCGTGTGCTGGGGGCTCCAGAGCTGGAGGCAGCGCTGCAGGCGGGGTCTCAGCAGAGGGGCAGAATCCCCTCCCTGCCCTGCTTTAAATTGCCTCATTAGGCACAGAATGTTACAAGGGAACACTACCAGAAGCGTTTGGTTTGGTTTGCTTTGGCTGACCCTGCAGGATCTTTAGGGTAAGGAGAGGCTTGGGTCTGTAGAACTTCTGGACTCGGTCATCTGCTTGTGTGCTTTGGAGCCTGCAGCCACGGCAGCAGGTAGGGCACCGTGGGTGGGTGGCTCTGCCCAGAAGGGAGCAGTATACAAACCCCAGCTGGCACTGCTGCAGAGAGAGACTCCACAGTGATAGTGCCACTGCATGACAGGCCATGACCTCCTTTGGGGACAGTTTTCCTGCTGTTGGCATGCAGAAGTTGAGCCCAGCAACAGGTATCCAAGCTCTGAGCTCTCCTCAGTGAGCAGCCCATCACACTATTTCAAAGGACCCATTTCAGGTTCTGCCCTGAGCCAGGCACACCTGCTGCTGTTGGAATCACTCTCATGATTTTGCACTACTGAATAGTGCAATTAGCTCTTCTTAAGTGTATTTAACAGATCATTTCAGTACTAGCTGGAGCAGGGTGGGCTGAATGGTCCTTTCTAAGGAGGCACCACAGCTGCACACCAAACTTTTGGCTTAGAGCTCACACACAGAAGATCCTCCTCTCCCCACGGCAGCCCTTTCACACTCCCAACACCACTGGGGTCTGACCCTGCTCCAACCATTGATGTTTGCAGCCTGTTTTATTTGCTCCTGCCAGAGCCCAGCTCCAGAACAGCAAACGTCCAGCGACTGCTGCCCTCGAAAGGTGCCAGCACTGAGCGCTGTGGCTGCCCCCACCTGCCCTTGGAAACCATTTCCTCAAGCATCTAATCCTCAGCCTCGCTGCGGGGACCTGGAGAAGAGACATCACCGAGGCTGCCGCCCCGAAGGAGCCAGGACGCGAAGCTCTCGGCAGACGTTATCCTCGGCAGGCCCCTGACAACGCTGCCAGACAGACCCCACGGGCAGCGCTTCCCCGAGGGGAATCTCTCCTCCCGCACCGTCTTGCAACCCGGAGCCTCTCGTCGCCGTCCCTGCAGCTCCCATCCTCGGCACGACTGAAAGCACCAAGTCTCCGGGGGTCAGCCGCCGCAACCTCGGACCCCTCCCGGTCCCGGCTTCTCCTCGCGCCCTGCAGGGGGGTTCTGCCTCCGGCTCCCCGCCAGCCGCCCGGCCCGGCCCGCCCGTACCCCTCGGCTGCCCACCGGTGCCCGCCCCGTCCTCGCCCCGCCCCGCGCCCGCCCCCCGCCGCCGCCGCCAATGGGGCCGCGGGCGGCAAGCCCGGCTCCAGCAGGGCGTGTGAGGGAGCGGCCGCGCTGCACTCGCGTCCTGCTTGTGCCGCGGCGCACGCTGGCCCGGCGCCTCCGGCCGCTCTCCTCGCAGCAGGTCAGTGGCAGCGGGACTCGGTCGCCGCCAGCGCCTCCTGGGCAGATGCGAGGCGCAGGTCCTCGACCGCGACCTTTCGTGCGCGGTTCGGCTTTAGGCTTTGCCGGGCCTGCGGCCGTCCCGGGGGAGCAGGGCAGCGCCGGGCTGCGGCCGTCCCGGGGGAGCAGGGCAGCGCCGGGCTGCGACCGTCCCGGGGGAGCAGGGCAGGGTCAGCGCCGGGCTGCGTTCCTGGTGTCCGGCTGATTGACTGCAGGCTCCATCTCTCCTCTCCCCTCCCCGCCCCCTTCCAACCGGGACGCGCCTGCAGCTCACTGCGGTTCGCCTCGGGACTGAGTGAGGACGAGACTGGCGTCAGGTGGCTAGACTCGGTTGGTCCGGTTTTGGCCTGGTATTTTCATTAGGGCGAGGAACAAGTTCGCGGTCAATGCCCGAGTGCGCCGAGCGGCGTTTCCTCAGCGGGGCTCACCTGAGGAAAGGCTGAGATCCGGTGGTGGCGGCAGCGGGGCTGTGCCCGCGGGTCTCCCCGGGAAAGGCACCGTGTCCTTGGCACTCTGCCTGCCTTCTCCTGGCCGGAAGATGCGTGCGCCCTGCCCCAGGTAAGGGAGCGGGGCGGGCGGGGGCCGGGGCAGCGCTGTCACACGGGGGGAGCCGCGGAATGGGCGCTGCGTCAGTGAAGGTGGCGTCGGTGACTCACGGCTTGGCTTCGTGTCCCTGCTGGGACCCATCAGCGGGAGCAGCCTCGCTGCGTGTGCGCTGCCGTTTCCCGGCGGGCGCGGGCTGAGCCCTCCGGCGTGTGCGGAGAGCTGAGTGTGCAGGGCACGGCAGGAGCGCTCCATCAGAATGCTAATGAGACTTGTTGCAAAGGACAGATTAAGATCCCCGCAGCATCTCACGACTCCTGTTTTCTCGCCTTCACTTAAAAAGCATAACAAGAAACAGTCAAATAGAAAAATCATCCTAAAATGATGATTCAGTTATAACCTGGTTACAGCCGATCTGTGCCGGCGGAGCTGTAACAATAACTGTAACAACAACTGTCACACCTTTTTCTGGGAACAAGCAAGATCGAACCCAGTATCTCTTATCTGGCAGTTTCCTCAGCAGTTGAGGACAACTGAAACTGCAGCCCAGAGGAGATTACTGAGCACTCTTCACTTCCTTATCGCACGTTTGTGGGAGTGTAGCACTGAGACTGGGGGAGATTTAAAGCCTTCATTCTCCTTTCCTTCAGCAGTTGTTCTCCTGAGTGCCTGGCACTTGCAGCTTCCAGACCTGCATTTTCTGACCGTTGTTGGCCGATTTTGTATAAAAATTATGTCATCTGCAGGTTCTTTTCCCCTTGTGAGCATGGTGATGTACTGATACAAGCTAGGAATTGCTACCTTATCACAGTGCTGTACTGGGATTAAGTAAAGGCTAGCAGTGCCAGGGCGAGGGACAACGGCTTAGAACTGGGAGAGGGGAGATGAGGAAGGAATTGTTGGCAGGGAGGGTGGTGAGACACTGGCACAGGTTCCCCAGGGAGGTTGTGGAGCACAGAATCACCCAACGTGATCTTTCATATTTTTCTTTGATCACGTTGGGTGATTCTGTGCTCCACAACCTCCCTAGAAGTGTTCAGGACCAGGCTGGATGAGGCCCCGAGCAACCTGTGCTGGTGGGAGGTGTCCCTGCCTGTGCATCCGTGACGTGGATCTCTGCTTTGGGGGAATGTAGGTTTACATTGATGACACCGGGACCAGGGCTCTGCCGTAGCCGTGACTCAGTTTGAACTGGCGGCGGGTCCCGGCCGGGGGGTGCTAAACGCCGAGCCTGGCTGCCTTGGGAAAGCCTCGGCTGAGAAGCGACCCCACCGAGCGCCGGTAGCGAAAACAAAAGGACCCGCGAAAACCCTAGCAAACCGCGCGCGTCCGGTTCTGTGCGCTCCGAGCCTACTTGGTCGCGCGGCCTGCACGGTCACAGCCGCGCACTACACATGTTCCGAAAGGGCTACCGAGTGCCCATCCCGGCCTCATGCCCTCTGAATGGTCACTCCGAACGTTTGCAGTACTCGGGGAGCCGCTCCGGCAGTGCTCCGTGCAGCCGCTGGCCGTTGAGCAGCCTTTCAGCTTGCCTTTGGCCACCGAACCTCTGGGCCGCCTTTCAGCTTGCCTTTGGCCACCAAACGTCCTTCTGGGACCTGCACAGTCCTGACATGTGGCATCTCGGGTACCTCGTAGAAGCACTGCTGTTGCAGAGCTCCTTGTTCTGGAGAAGATGATGCATTGTAGAGCCGTAGACTCACCTGGGCTGAATGAGACCCCGAAGGGCATTATCAGCCTGACCAGAGCCTGAGCATAGGAGAGAGNGGAGGGGGGGAGGGGGGCTCTTGAAAACTCTGGAGCGTTGCAGCCTTAATGGAAGAGCTTCTTCCAGGAAGGAAACGCGATTAGAGGTGCGAGCAGCCGGTGACACCAAACCACAGAACCTGCTTCGGCACCGGGAGCTGCACAAAACTGGTGCAGCCCTTTCGGGGCTCGTTTCCTGTCTGCAAGCCTGCTGGCCCGCGGCTGGGGGGGGTGCCGCGGGCCCGGGCGGGGCCTTCCGCTGCCTTCTGNCCTTTCAGCTTGCCTTTGGCCACCAAACGTCCTTCTGGGAC
This sequence comes from Ramphastos sulfuratus, assembly GCA_013399055.1. NCBI lineage: Eukaryota > Metazoa > Chordata > Aves > Piciformes > Ramphastidae > Ramphastos > Ramphastos sulfuratus. Next base: position 42,180 of record WBNM01026052.1, on the reverse strand, counting down.
CTGCACAGTCCTGACATGTGGCATCTCGGGTACCTCGTAGAAGCACTGCTGTTGCAGAGCTCCTTGTTCTGGAGAAGATGATGCATTGTAGAGCCGTAGACTCACCTGGGCTGAATGAGACCCCGAAGGGCATTATCAGCCTGACCAGAGCCTGAGCATAGGAGAGAGCAGGAGTAAACCTCATGTAACCTCAGTGCCCAGGTGTGCCTTTTGTAGTAGTGTAGCCTTTTGTAGCCCCCAGCTGCAAAGCCTGGGTTGGTGTGGGCAGGGTGTCTGCAGGCTGTGGGAGCTGGGCAGGGGCTCAGCTGGGCTATGCTCCTTATCAGTGAGGTTAGTCTGCATTTCTGCAAGGTCAGAGGAGGTAGCTTGCTGGGATGTGTGCAGTGTAACATGTCCTGCAACAGAGACTGCAGTCATCTGAAGGCCTAGAACAGCACAGTGTGATCTGCTCACTGCAGGGGAGAAGAGTGGAATCAGTATGGCAGTTGGAGAAGTTTAATTGCAGTTGTGAAGCATGGCAGTGGTTTGGGTTGTGATTGATGTGGGGAGATAATGTTTCACAGAATCACACAGTGGGCTGGGCTGGAAGGCACGTGCAGAGCTCCCCTAGCCCAAGCCCTGCACTCAGCAGGGACATCCTCCACTAGAGCAGGTTGCCCACAGCCCTGCCCAGCCTCACCTGCAATCTCTCCAGCCATGGAGCCTCAACCCCCTCCCTGGGCAACCTGTTGCAGTGTTCCAGCAGCCTCCTGCTGCACAACTTGTTCCTCACAGCCAATCTCAGTCTGCTCTGCTCTGCTTTGCAGCCATTGCCCTCATCCTGTCCCTGCAGGCCTTTGGGCACAGTCCCTCTGCAGCCTGCTTGTAGCCCCTTCAGGCACTGGCAGGCTGCTGTTAGATCTCCCTGAGACTGCCTCTTCTCCAGGCTGCACACCTCTAGCTCACTTGACCTGCGCTGACCAATGGAGTTTTGAAGTCTGCAGGCCTTACCCTGGAAGCTGATGCCAGCCTTGGAGCCTGGCCCCTGAGCGCTGCCTGCCCTGGGCAGCCAGCGCTGGGTGGGCTCTCAGGAGCCACTGAGTGGGTGCAGATGAGCTCTGGCACGGTGCAGTTCTCCCCATCTCAGAGCTGTTGAATGAGGACAGATCTACCCAGGCAGCACATTTACCTCATCTCCTGGGAAGGGTGCTTCATTGCTGCTCTTTGTCACTGTCCTCACCCTTGCCATCAGCTTCTCCACAGCAGTGCCAGTCCGACCTGGGCCCTCTGGGCAGCTGAAGGCTGTGTGTGACTCCCACCTCAGACTGTTCTTCATGACTTTAGAGCTACAGCTGACTGTTCACCACTGCTTTTGTCTCATGTCTGTTAGGAGCTGCAGCACTGGAATGCATCTGCCTCTCAGTGTGTCCTAAGTCATTCAGAATCCCAGATGCAGTAAGCCTGTGGCACAGAAGACTTCTTTATGACCAGCAGAGCTCAAGCCCACTGCTGAGGCAGACAACTCCTCAGGTATGGTTACATCTTAAGCTGTTTGTGGCTATTTTCCCTTCCTTCCATGCCTGTTGCTCTGGTTTAACACTTGGGGAGGGGATGAAGACGTGGCCCCAGAATTCCCAAAGAGGAGCCTGCAGGTGGTAGCTACTGCTCACCTACAGGTGCTCTTTGGGAAGTGCTGCTGACAGGACACAAGCTGCTGGAGTTCTTCCTGGTACAGCAGACTCTGGAGCTGTTCTGGTTCAGACTCTGCTGTGGGTGAGCTTTGCAGCATGTCCCAGTGTTGTTGTACCTGTGAAAACTCACAGGTTCAGTTCTCCACCTTGGCTTTACCCACAGTGTTCGTTCACTTCTTACCTGTGAGAAGTCCTTTACAGACATTTACAATCCTGAGGTACTGCAGCTGTCAGCTGGTGATGAGGGAGGGGAGGATTGGAGCAAATTAGCAATAACCCAAGATGAGAACTTGAAATTCAGATGTCAGGTGATTGTGGCTGGTGGAGAGGCTTCTGTCACTTTAGTTGTGGCATAGTAATTTTACCTTGGGGACCCTATGTGAGAGAGCTGCTGCAAGAGCAACAAATTCAGCTTTTAAGAGGCTTAAACTTGTCTGAGCATGTGTCAGTCACAAGTGGAGTTGCAGGAGAGAGCCTGGCAGTTCAGTTTGGGTTTGGTCACCTTGGGTGATGCTTGGTTGAATGCTGTGTTAGGGTCATCTTTTGAGGAGAGTGATTTTTGGTTTCTGTTTTCTTTCTGTGCCACAGTTACTGCCCTGCTGAGTGAATTTAATCCATGTGACTGTGGCACAGGAATGATTTGGCCTCCCTGCTCAGATTCCCCTTAATGATTTTCCGTCTATGGAACAGGATTCATTGTTCTGAGATAGTGAGCTACTGGTCCAGCTTGAAAGCAGTGCCTATCAGTGCTGCTGTATGCGCAGCATGATTAGATGTCACTGAAGGTCAGCCTGCCAGGAGGCTGTTCAGAAACTCTCAGGTGAATAACTGTGCCTAGTTAATCTTTGCAGGAAGCTCAGAAGGCAGCCCTGGTGAGACATCACATGGGCTATGAATAAGCTCTTTCTCTGAGGCTTTGATGTCTTGGAAGTGTGGTGTGCACTGCAAGGAAGTGGCATCAGCCAGTGGAACATCCAGGGACCAGAGCTAGGAGACCAGAGAATCTTTCTGGTCACCTTGAAACGTTTCAGCTGTGTGCTTTAAACTGTTTCAGTAGTTCTCTTCAATTGGGTGAGGGCATCAAGGACACCCTCAGCAAGTTTGCAGATGACACCAGCTTGAGTGAGAGTAGTGATCTGTTGGAGGGTAGGAGGCTCTACAGAGGGATCTGGCAAGGCTGGATCCATGGGCTGAGGCCAGTGGGATGAGTATTAACAAGACCAAGGGCTGGGTCCTGACTTTGGCTCTCAACAACCCCAGGAAGGCTCCAGGTTGGGGGCAGAGTGCCTGGAAACTGCCCAGCAGAGAAGGCCCTCGGGGTGCTGGTTGGCAGCAGCTGGAGATGAGGCAGGCTGTGCCCAGGTGGACAAGAAGGGCACCAGCAGCCTGGCCTGGATCAGCAATGGTGTGGGCAGCAGCAGCAGGCAGTGGTTGTTCCCCTGGACTGGGCAGTGGTGAGGGCACAGCTGTAGTCCTGAGTTCAGTTCTGTGTGCCACAGTGGAAGAAAGACATTGAGGTGCTGGAGAGTGTCCAGAGAATAGCAGCAGGGCTGGTGAGGGGTTTGGAGGTGTCGTAAGAACAGTTGAGGGAGAGGCCCTGACCTGAAGTTGTGCCAGGAGAGCTTATGTTGGAGATTAGGAGAAACTTTTTCTGGGAAAGTGGTCAGGGATTGGCACAGGCTGCCCAGGGAGGTGGTGCAGTGCCCATGCCTGGAGGTGTTGAAGGAGCTGTAGATGGGGCACTTCAGGATAAAGTTTGGTGGTCATGGTAGTTGGGTTCAGGTTGGACTTAATGATCCTAAAGGTCTTTTCCAAGCTTAGTGACCCTATAAACAGTTGCTGAAGATGTTACAGATCAAAGGCTGAGTTTCCTCTGCCTTACCTGACCCTCCAGCATTGGGTATTTGGGATGGTGGTGGGGAGGCAGCCACTCCCCTGAGGATGGAGCTGGAGTCACTGGGCCAGCACTGGCTGCTGCTGTGCAGCATGGGCTGCAGTGCCTGAGGCTTGCGCTCCATGAAAACCCTTTCCTGAAGCCACAACCATTTCATTACTGACAAGAGAAGCCTGCTTAGCCAGGAGCAGTGTTTCCTCTGGGTGGTTCATGTGTGTAGTGCTACCGTCCAAGGGCTTAATGTTTATTAGCACTGGACTGAACTAGAATATTTCAGTTGGAAGGGACCTACAGTGACCATATAGTCCCACTGCCTGACCACTTCAGGGCTGCCCCAAAGTCAAAGCGAGTTGTTAAGGGCACTGTCCAGGTGCCCCTTAAAGCCTGACAGGCTCAGGGCATCGACCACCTCCCTAGGAGGCCCTGTCTGGTGTGTGACCATGCCCTCAGTGACCATGGGTGATGCAGGCTCTTGTGCTGGGATGGGGCAGGACAGACCAGGGAGTCACCCAACATGCCCAGGACCTGTGAGCTTGTGACGTGGGCTGCCCTGGTCTGCCTGGTGAGCTGGAACCACCACAGGATTCAAACAGCTCTTCTGGGAGCACTGTCCTGGCTGGTGTTCCTTTGCCCTCACTGCTGCTTGGACATGCCCTAGGTGGGGGGCATGGTCCTGTGGGATGGCTGGAGATGGTGGGACCAGTGGCTCAGAGAAGAGAGAATCCCAGGATCACAGCCCTGCAGGTTGCAAAAGTCCAACCTCAACCCTGCTCTGCAAAGTTCCCCCTAAACCACAGCCCCAAGCACCACATCCAAACAGCCTTAAACACAGCCAGGGCTGGGGACTCCACCAGCTCCCTGGGCAGCCTGTGCCAATGTCTGACCACCCTTGCTGTCAGTAAATGTTTCCTGCTGTCCAGCCTAACCCTGCCCTGCTGCAGCTTGAGGCTGCTCCCTCTTGGTCTATGGCTAATTCCCTGTGAGCAGAGCCCAGCAGCAGCCTCTCCACAGTGTCCCTTCAGGTAGCTGCAGACAGCAATGCCTTCAGCCTCCTCTTCCTCACACTACCCATCACCAGCTCCTTCACTCACTCTTCATCAGATTTATTCTCCAGGCCCTTCACAGCTTCCCTGCCCTCCTCTGCATCCCCTCCAGCACCTCCACATCCTCCTTGTATTGAGGGGCCCAAGACTCGAGCTGTGGCCTCAGCAGTGCTAAGTCCAGGGGCACAGTCCCCTCCCTGCTCCTGCTGAGCACAGCATTTCTGATCCCAGCCAGGATACCTTTGGCTTTCTTGCTCCCCTGGCACACTGCTGGCTCCTATGCAGCTGCTTGTCCATTAAACCCTCAGGTCCCTTTCTGCCAGGCAGCTCTGCAGCCACAAGAAGGGGAATGTGAGGGCAGCAGCATCAAAGTCAGCTCTGGGATCTGCCTGCCTTAAGCCGGGCAGGCTGGCGCTGGACGCTGCAGCCCTGTTCAAACTGCCAGCACACACTTTTAAACCTCCTGTGAGACACCCTGGTGCTTTTCAGTGAGGGCAGAGCTGTTGGATTGCTGCTGGAAGCTTGAGACAAGTCGCATGATGTCATGCAGAGTTCTGCTGCAAAGTCCTGCTGCTTTTATCCTCCAAACTGATTCTGGTCCCCTGCAGAAAACTTGCTGCTGCCAATCCTCCTTCCAGAGGTGTGCTGTTAGTTGAAAACAACTGAAGCAGAGTTTCTTGTTCAGTTTTTTAGTTTCCTGAAATTAGTTTATTTTCTGAAGCAGATCTGCTCTGAGAACTGCTACATGAAGTTTCACAGAGCATCTGTGCTGGGTGTTCAGTTAAAGCTGTATCAGAGGATGGATGCTTCAAACTCTTAATCTTCTTACTAGTTCTTCACTGGACCCTCTCCAGTAGTTTTGTCTGTTCTGGGGAGCCCAGAAGTGGACACAGTGGTCAGGATGAGGCTGTGCAGGAGGGCAGAGTCACCTCCCCCAGCCTGGTGGCCACACTCCTAACACAGCCCAGGGTTCCATCAGGGCAGCTTGCTGCAGGTTGCCAGCCTGTGGGGTCACTCCTGCCTAGGGGCAGGACTTTGAGCTTCTCTTTGCTGCACTTAACAAAGGTTTCAGCTGTCACATTTCTTCTGCCTCTCCACACTGAACCTGTCGTACAATAGAGATCACGACAATCCAGAGAGGGCCACAAGGATGATCCAGGGGCTGGAGCACCTCTGCTGTGAGTACAGGCTGAGGGGAGCTGGGGCAGGTGCAGCCTGCAGAGGAGAAGGCTCCAGGGGGAGCTCAGAACTGCCTGCCAGTGCCTGAAGGGAGCCTGCAAGAAGGCTGCAGAGAGACTTTTTACAAGAGCGTCCACTGACAGGACAAGGACATGGATTTAAATTGCAGCAGAACAGGTTTAGATTGAATCTTAGGAAGAAATTCTTCACTGGGAGGATGGCAAAGCTCTGGAATGGATTGTCCAGGGAGGTTGTGGATATTTCCTCTCTGGAGATGTTCAAGGCTGGGTTGTATGGGGCCTTGAGCAACCTGGGCTAGCTGAGAGGTGTCCTTGCCTGTTGCAAGGGGGCTGGAGCAGGCAGCTCTCCTGAGGTCTGTCTGGATTGCAGCTGAGCCCCCTGGTTCCTCAGGCACTGCACCATCCCAGCCCCTGTGTCTGTAAATCCCTCTGCCTTTGGGCTTCTCTTCTGTGTTTTGGTTTGCATTTCTTAATGCTGTCTTCAACCTCCTGAAGGTGTTTGACAGCTGCTGCCTGTGCTCTGAACATCTGGCAGGGTGTCAGATTGCCATACTTCAGACTGCAGCTTTCAGACAGGTGCAGACCTACTTGTGGAGGGCCACAAAGATGCTGAGAGGGCTGCAGCAGCTCTGCTCTGAGGACAGGCTGGGAGAGTTGGGGTTCTGCAGCCTGGAGAGGAGAAGGCTTCCAGGAGAGCTTGGAGTGGCCTTCCAGGATCTGAAGGGAGGCTGGGGAGGGACTATTGACAAGAGCTTGTGATGCCAGGACAAGGGGCAATGGGTTTGAAGTGTCAGAGGGGAGATTGAAAGTGGATGTTAGGAGGAGGTTGTTTGCAGTGAGAGTGGTGAGAGACTGGCACAGGTTGCCCAGGGAGGTTGTGGAGCACAGAATCACCCAATGTGATCTTTGATCTGTGATTCTGTGCTCCACAACCTCCCTGGAGGTGTTTAGGACCAGGTTGGATGAGTCCTTGAGTGACCTGTACTAGTGGGAGGTGTCCCTGCCTATGGCTGAGCTTTGAGGTCCCTTCCAACCTTCCCATTCTATGACTCTACTTGATGACTGCTATAAAGACAACCACACATGTATGAAGTTTCTGCAGGCTCTGACCCTTTCCATTTGTGTAAGCAGAGCTCCTGCTGCTTGCTGGAAGTACTTCCTGCACTTTTGGTTTGCAGAACCCCCTCTGGAGGAGCTNGGGGGAGGAAGGGCAAGGGGGGGGAGGAAGGGGAACTTTTGTGCAGTAGCAGCTTTAGGAGAAGAGAGAGAATGGCTGCTCTGGGCAGAGCCCCAGTGCAGGTGTTTTGCTGCTCTGACACTGCCTCCAGTTCCATTGTCTGTCCTCAGACCCCTGAAGCTGAGTGAGATCTGGTCCCAGATGCACAGACAAATGAACCTTTGTGGAGGTCTGGGCCAAGCTTCTCATCCCAAGGCAGAGCTACTTGACAGAACTCCTTCAGTCTGTTCAATATTGAAACAAGTTTCAAGGGTGATTTTTTTTTTTCCCATAGACTACAAAGTTGGAAGGGACCCGAAGGATGATCCAGTCCAGCCTTAAGTGCTTTAAAAGAACTTTTGAGAGCTCCAGATTGTTTTTCCTGCCTGGAGCACTCCAATAGTAACTGATTGCTTTGCATATTGATAGAGATGGAANCCAGGGAGGTTGTGGAGCACAGAATCACCCAATGTGATCTTTGATCTGTGATTCTGTGCTCCACAACCTCCCTGGAGGTGTTTAGGACCAGGTTGGATGAGTCCTTGAGTGACCTGTACTAGTGGGAGGTGTCCCTGCCTATGGCTGAGCTTTGAGGTCCCTTCCAACCTTCCCATTCTATGACTCTACTTGATGACTGCTATAAAGACAACCACACATGTATGAAGTTTCTGCAGGCTCTGACCCTTTCCATTTGTGTAAGCAGAGCTCCTGCTGCTTGCTGGAAGTACTTCCTGCACTTTTGGTTTGCAGAACCCCCTCTGGAGGAGCTTTTTCCAACAAAAACTCAACCAACCTCGACTCTTAGCAGGTTGCCTGCACTCTGGGGTGGCCTGTGGCTGGGTGTTGCCACCAGACTGTGGTAGGTGGCAAAGTGTGGCAGTAAGCTAAGATGCTGTCCAGCCTGACCAGTTGGCATAGGCTGCCCTGTGCAAGCAGAATGTCTGGGCACAGCCCACAGGGTACTACTGGCATAGGTGATGGGCAATTCTTGCACTGCCAGGAGCAGCAACAACAGCAAATTGGTGAGAAATTTGGGTGAGGAGACTTGGATTAAGCAGTGCTGGCAATTATCCTGCACTTAGTTTAGTGTCTGCTATAAAATCAAGAGATTGGAGCATAATTATCCCTGGGTTTATGTAAGGCAAGGTGCACTCAGTCTTGGCTGCCCAGGAGAGCAGAAAGTGTCTGCAATAGAAATAGAATAGAGATTGTNTCAAGGGTGATTTTTTTTTTTCCCATAGACTACAAAGTTGGAAGGGACCCGAAGGATGATCCAGTCCAGCCTTAAGTGCTTTAAAAGAACTTTTGAGAGCTCCAGATTGTTTTTCCTGCCTGGAGCACTCCAATAGTAACTGATTGCTTTGCATATTGATAGAGATGGAATTCCACTCCCACCCCTTTTCCTCTGTCTCCAAAACAGTTTACTTCAGAAGTCATTGGGGCAGTTGTTTGGTTTCCAAAGACCTTCTGAGTTCACAGTGTCCAGTCTTAAATCAGAGTCTTCACATAGGCCTTGCTATGTTTCCTAACTAAAACTGCCTTTACTGTACTTTCATCTGGGCTCTCTCCCATTCCCACCTTGAAAGCTTCCTTAAGCATTGAGCTAAATCTCGAAGCAGTAAATTTGTTCTCAGGTCAGATTTCTGCTTGCTTTGGGCTTCCAAAGTAGCTTTAATTTTGCTAGAAGGAACTTGGCAGGAGTCAGAAGGTGCTACCTGCATGATAAGATCACAGAACCACAGAATCCATCCTGCTGGCAGAGCCCTCTAAGCTCCTCCAGCCCAGCCCTCCAGGCTCAGCACCAAACCATGTCCCTCAGCACCAGCTCCACAGCCTGCTGCAACACCCCCAGGGATGGACACTGCAGCACTGCCCTGGGCAGCCTGCCACAAGCTTTCAGAAGCCCAGGCTGTGTGTGCAGCAGCAGCAGGCTGCCCAGGCTGTGTGTGCAGCAGCAGCAGGCTGCCCAGGCTGTGTGCAGCAGCAGAGCAGCAGCAGCAGCAGGCTGCCCAGGCTGTGTGCAGCAGCTCTGCAGCCTGTCAGACCCACCGGAGCTCAGGCTCGCTGCGGTGCTGGACACTGCCCTGACTCAGGAGTCCTTCCACCCGGGCAGTACTGTTTGTATCAGCGAGGGGGGTGAAAGTGGTCAGTTTGGGTTGGCTGAGCAGAGCTCTGGAAAGGGAGGAGGAGAAACATCTGCAGCTGCTGGAGCGCGTTTGAAGCTACAGCAGAGGAGAGCAAGGAGCAGCCAGCTCTGGCCTTTAATTGCAATAAAATGATGAAAGCAGCCTTGGGGGGCAGGTGTGGGCTGGGAGTCTGCAAGCTGCATGACTACCCCCAGCATGGGCAGGAGCGAAGGGAGCCACTTCTGTTCGTCTCTGGGCACTTGGGGCGTCTTTAGCTTCTTTTCCTGCTCCGGCTTGGCCGAACTGCGGAGACAGTGAACAGCTCTTGGCTCTGCTGCTCTGAAGCGAAGCTGCTGGGTGCTGCCGTGCTGCAGGAACGGCGGCGGTGGCGGGCAGGGTCGGACAGGGCCCCGCGCGCGCTCCGCAGGCTGGCAGAGGTCGGGTAGGGCCCCGCGCACGCTCCGCAGGCTAGCAGAGGTCGGGTAGAGCCCCGCGCAGGCTCCGCAGGCTGGCAGGGGTCGGGTAGGGCCCCGCGCACGCTCCGCAGGCCGCTGCCCTTTCGCCTACTTTGCTGCCGCACGTGACGGCAGAGGAATGCGGGCGGGAGGCGCGCGGCGGCTGGGAGCGGGATCGACCCTTAAGGAGGAGCGCAGCGAGCGAAGGGAACGCGGCAGGAGGCCTTTGGTGCTCGCTGCCCTCATCCAGAGCCGCCTTAAAGGCTTGCGGCGAGCTGCGGGTGAAGGCTGGGAGCAGGAGTGAGCCCGGCGAGCCTGTCCCGGCTTAGGGTCGCACAGCCTAGAGCTGCACTCGCTTTTGTTTCCGGGGCTGGCCTGATTCGGGACTAATTCTCTTTGAATTAACACTTGTTCCTTTGGGGGTGAGGAATATTTTTTCTTGCTAAAGCTCATTTAACTTTATGAGCCTGCCGAGTAGGAGTTCATTAAAGTATTGGGCTGCCTGCTGCTGTTTCCTGCTGCAGATCATCTTTTCCTGCCTTGGACAACAGGAATGTGCCTAAAAAGGGAAGAGGTCCTGAAAGTCATTTTTTGTTCAGAAATGAAGAGGATGATAGTTGTAAATTCCTAGGCAGAGGAATCAGAGGGGAGCTGAAGGGTGCAGGGGGCTGAGTGACGCATGGAGCTGAAGGGCGCAGGGGGCTGAAGGGCACAGGAAGCTGAGGGGTGCAGGGGACTGGAAGGTGCAGGGGGCTGAAGGGTGCAGGGAGCTGAAGGGCGCAGGTTGCTGAAGGGCACAGAGGGCCGAAGGGTTCTGGGCACTGATCTGGTACTCCAGACACTGGCACCTCAGAGCACAGAACTCCAGCATTGAACCACAGAGCCTCTTGGCCCATCAGCCCAGTCCTCATAGTAATGCTGCTAAACCTACCATGAGCCTGTCACTTGGAGAGGTTTCATAGAGTCATAGAATGGTAACCCCCCAGGGCAGGGGGTTGGGACTGGCTGAGTTTGAGGTCCCTTCCAACCTCACCATTCTGTGACTCTAAGTCAGCAGCACAGCAACGTAGCTGTGATTCTGCTCGCACATCTGTGTCTCAGCTGTGTCTAAGCATACAGCCACTTTGAACTGCATGTTCTTATTAGCTCATTCTCACAGCTCCTCTCTTTCTGCAACCACCACTTGTGCAGCAATACCCTGGACTCAGCATTAATCCAGCCTCACCAGCCCTCAACAGAGCAGCCAGGCTCCATACGCAACACTGAACTGGTCCAAAGTACATATTCCAGAGGAGACCATCATGATTCCAAAGTCTTTTTCCCATGTTAATTTATTACCTGATCAAAATTTACTTGCATAATTCTAAAACCAACATCCTCCTGGAAGTATGGAAAAAGGTAGAGGAATCCATAATCGCACGTGGGAGTTGGGGTTCAGGGGTTCCACATTTTCACTGACACCAAAGCAGCACATCAGTCTCCAGTGACTTAAGGTGGCACTGGCATCTCCACTTCAGCAACACTGGAAGGAAGTGCAGCTAGTTCATAGAATCATAAAATGGTAGGGTTGAAAAAACCCCAAAACCCCAGCCATTTCCACCCCCCTGCCATAGGCAGGGACATCTCCCACTGGAACAGGTCACTCAAGGCCTCATCCAACCTGGCCTTGAACACCTCCCTGGGCAACCTGTGCCACTGTCTCACCACTCTCACTGCAAACAACTTCCTCCCAACATCCAGTTTCAATCTCTGCTCTGACAGTTCAAACCCATTCCCCTTGTCCTGGCATTCCAAGCCCTTGTCAATAGTCCCTCTCCAGCCTTCCTGTAGCCCCCTTCAGATCCTGCAAGGCTACTCCAAGATGTCCTGGAAGCCTTTTCCTCTCCAGGCTGCAGAGCCCCAACTCTCTCAGCCTGTCCTCAGAGCTGCTGCAGCCCTCTCAGCATCTTGGTGGCCTCCTCTGGACTGGCTCCAACACTTCCGTGTCCTTCCTGTGCTGGGGGCTCCAGAACTGCACACAGGACTGCAGGTGGGGTCTTCAGTGGCTCTATCTGAGCCTGCTTTACCTGCTCAGGGTGCCAGGCTTCTGTCTGCAATGACACCAGTATGGGTGCTTGAGCAGTTGAACCAAGCTGCAGTTCAGCTTCATTCCCTCCTGAGTTCAGATGTGTCTGAAGGTGACTTTCTGATGCAGAAGGTTTAGTTGCCTCAGCTCTGCCTAGTTTTGATTTTACAGTTGTTTGCCAGAGTGTCTCTTGCTGCTGTGACTTAACCAGCTTGAAACTAAGAGCTGAACAAAAATTTTGGAGGAAGACCTGGCCAGAAGCAGCTTTGCTTTGCAAGCTGAGATGAAGAGTTTACATACACTTTCTTCCAAAAAGATAGAAAATTACACACAAAAACCCCCAAACAACAAGAAGGAAAAAAACCCGTAACAACCAAGCTAAGAAAACCCCAACCCAACAAAACCAAACCAACCACCCAAAGCAAACAACCCCACACCCAAACAACAAACCCGGTCCCCAATCTGAATCCTCTTCCTCCTTGCAGAGTGAGATGCTGTGCACCTGTGCTAGCATTTTCTGAGCAGGGTGGCTTTGGTTACTGGCTCTGCTGTGTTTTCCTGCATTGGATCTCTGCACAATACTCAGCTTGCTGCAGTCCTCTCCAAAGGCCAAAGTTACAGGAGACTTTTGCTTTCATTTCCAGTTGTGGTTGGAAGCAGCATCTCAAGCAGCATTCTGAAGGCTCAGCCTGAAGTGCAAGCAGAGACTGGGAGGAAGAGGCAAGCGCTGTGAGTCCCCTGGCATGCTTGGGAGCCTTTCCCACCACTGCTGTGTGGAGGACTCCTTGCAAGCTGGTCCTAGCTTCTTTAACCAGAACTGATTTTGTTTCCCTTTCCAGTAGGACTCTCTGAAGATGGCAGAAGCTCACCAAGCAGTGGCTTTTCAGTTCACAGTAACTCCAGATGGAATTGACCTGCGGATGAGCCATGAGGCACTCAAGCAGATTTACCTCTCGGGTGTCCATTCATGGAAGAAAAAGTTCATCAGGTTCAAGGTATTTTCAGTTAGTGAAGCCTAGCAAACCTGAGAGCTCTTTCATGTTTCAGAGATTTATTGGTGTTTGTTTAGGAAAAAACCTTGCATCTTTGCCTCTATGCTAAACCAACTTCCTTACTTGAAGAGCCTTGTGTGGGTTTTAGTGCAGAGCTGCTGAAGAAGGCAGTACCCAGTGATGCTGTAAAGACTAAAAGGGTAGAGCTATGTGACTTGCTCCATGGAAGCAAGATGAAATGGGTGTGGACATCAACAACAGCTTGGATTTTCTTCCTAGAAGGTGAGGTGGTCTTTTAGCCTACACCAGACATACCCAAGGGTTACTTTCAGTCTCATAGCACCAAGAGGTACACAACCACACTCCTGATTTTATATATTCTTTGCAAAGAAGAATTTTTTTTTTCACATCCAGGAGAATGTTGTTCAAAAAGCTGCCTGAACATCTCTCTTGTACAAGTTACGCTGACTAGTAGTGATTTGTTGTAACTTGTCAGGTTCCAGAAGAGGGTCAGAATGATGCCTACATTTCAGGGCTAGCACTTTCCTTTCAGGAGCAGGAGGCAGTTATAACCGTTTTTGAGGCTGACAAATTTTTCCCCTCAATGAAGCTGCTAGACTGTGAACGTTTGCGGTTCTAAGCCAGACAAAGAGGCTTAGCTCCCAGTCTCTGGTTGCAACTTGTGAGGTTCCCGGAGAGGGTCAGCATGATGCCTCCATTTCAGGGCTAGCACTTTCCTTTCAGGAGCAGGAGGCTCCTGAAGTACTTGATAGAGACTGGGAATTTATTGTCCCTGTTTTATCAGCCCAAAGATAAACTTACCTGGCTTGCTACTATCTCCACCATTTCTCTCAACAGCATTTTTAGCAGTACTCCTAATTAAGTCTTCTTATCAAGCTATGAGAGGGATGTTGAAGTGATATCTTAAACCCCCTTGATTGCTGTTTGCAGTGTCGTGTTCAGTAGAGTATTTTTGCCATACCACAGACTCACAGAACCCATCCTGCTGGTAGAGCCCTCCAAGCTCCTCCAGCCCAGCCCTCCCCTCAGCACTGCAGGCTCAGCACCAAGCCATGTCTTTCAGCACCAGCTCCACAGCCTGCTGCAACACCCCCAGGGATGGGCACTGCAGCACTGCCCTGGGCAGCCTGCCACAAGCTTTCAGAAGCCTTCCAGGCCACAAAGATTTCCTCCTGGCCAGCCTCAGCCTCCCATGCTGCAGCTTGGAACCATTGCCTCTGCTGCTGGCCCTTGGCACCAAGGGGCAGAGGCTGCCCCCTCCTCGCTCCAGCCTCCCTGCAGGCAGCTGCAGAGAGCAATCAGCTCTGCCCTCAGCCTCCTCTGCTGCAACCTGCACCCCATCAGCCCCTCCTCAGCCCCAGCTGCTCCAGACCCTTCTCCAGCTTCCCTGCCCTTCTGTGTTCGTTTAGAAAAGCCTAAATCAGTGCAAGAAGGAATTCCCAAAGTGTCATTTGTTGCAAATGTATTTACTAGCTTTAGTATGGCTTGGAGCAGGATCAGTGCTTTGTTGCTTTAATTGCTGTGGTGGTTGTGGCCCTTCTCTGCAGCCCATCTGGGCAGGTCTTTGGCTGTGTAGGGACCTGGACTTGCGGTGTCAGGCAGGAGCGCTTCAGCCTGCTGAGGTCTGTGTCTGGCTTTGCTGTGAGACCTGATGTGAAGGCTTTCCCTTGCAGAATGGAATCATCACTGGTGTGTACCCTGCCAGCCCCTCCAGCTGGCTGATCGTGGTGGTGGGGGTGATGTCAACAATGTATGCCAAAATGGATCCTTCCTTGGGCATCATCGCCAAGATCAACCGCACGCTCCACACCACGTGAGTAGGCTGCAGGGGTCCCTGAAGCTCAAGGGATAGGTGCCAGGCTTGGAGCAGTGTGTGTGTGCCCTGGGAGCAGCTCCGTGAGGGTATGAAGTGGGCAGGTTGGCCCAGCAGTGTTCCTGCACTGTTTCCTGAGGGTTTGGGAAGCACTTTGCAACCTCTGGTCTCGCTGTGTGAGAGTCTTTGGAAAGGAGCTTGGAGAGAAGGGCTAAATGGGCATGAAGCTTCTGTCAGAGCTGCCTGGTTTGCAATGTGTATCACAGTATCACAGTATAGCAAGGTTGGAAGAGACCTCAAAGATCATCAAGTCCAACCCACTACCACAGACCTCAAGACTAGACCATGGCACCAAGTGCCACGTCCAAACGTGCCTTGAACACCTCCAGGGACGGTGACTCCACCACCTCCCTGGGCAGCCCATTCCAGTGGGGAATGACTCTCTCAGTGAAGAACTTTCTCCTCACCTCCAGCCTAAACTTCCCCTGGCACAGCTTGAGACTGTGTCCTCTTGTTCTGGTGCTGGTTGCCTGAGAGAAGAAAGCAACCTCCTGCTGGCCACAACCACCCTTCAGGTAGTTGTAGACAGCAATAAGGTCTCCCCTGAGCCTCCTCTTCACCAGGCTAAACAATCCCAGCTCCCTCAGCCTCTCCTCATAGGGCTTGTGCTCGAGGCCTCTCACCAGCCTCGTTGCCCTTCTCTGGACACGCTCAAGCACCTCAATGTCCTTCTTAAATTGAGGGGCCCAGAACTGGACACAGTACTCAAGGTGTGGCCTAACCAGTGCAGAGTACAGGGGGAGAATGACCTCCCTGCTCCTGCTGGCCACACTATTCCTGATGCAGGCCAGGATGCCATTGGCCTTCTTGGCCACCTGGGCACACTGCTGGCTCATGTTTAGATGTGTGATGGTTTGGGAGTTCCCTGCCCTCCCACACTTTGTAAAATCCCCCAGACTAGACTCAGCCAGCTGGAAGTTAAGGACTGAAGCTCTGTTTACAGCTCAGCACAATGTACAAGCAGAGATATACACAACAGACAGGAGTAGTTACAGACATATACAAGTTAAAGGTAATACAGAAACACAATTCCCCTCCCAGCAATCAGAGTCCCCAGGAGGGGCTACCAACCACCCTTCCACCTTCTTCCCACCCCTCTGCCTTACCCCAGGCTCTGCCTTACGTGCAAGGTGAGTTTGGAGGATGGGCCGGGGGTGTTAGAAGGAAAGTGGTTAGTTAGGTTAGCAGAGAGGCCAAGACCAAACCAGCTAAAGAGACAGAAACTCTCTGAGTGAGTGTCTTACCTATGTCTGTGTTCTTGTTCTTACACACCTCAGCAAGCCTCTGAGTGCAGCAGACCTCACCACTGTTTGCTTTTCACAGCCTAGCATCTAATTCTTTTCATTAAAGTATCCCAATTAGCCTCAAAGCAGCACACAATGTCAGGCTCTCTTGGGGAATTGAACTAGCACTGACTGGCAGCTGCTGGCTTTTCTTTGCCCCAGGGGCTACATGTCCAACCAGACACAGAACATCGTCAGTGGGCTGCTGTTTGGCACGGGGCTCTGGGTCGCCCTCATCGTCACCATGCGCTACTCCCTGAAGATGCTGCTGTCCTACCATGGCTGGATGTTCTCTGAGCATGGCAAGCTCTCTGCAGGCACCAAGCTCTGGATGGTAAGGTGCATGGTCTCCCTCCTTCAGCTTCTCTTCTGTCTGATCTGTAGCCCAAATAACCTCTTACAGAATCATAGAATCATAGAATGGTAAGATCGGAAGGGACCTCAAAGCTCAGCCAGTTCCAACCCCCTGCCATAGGCAGGGACACCTCCCACTAGTACAGGTCACTCAAGGACTCATCCAGCCTGGTCCTGAACACCTCCAGAGAGATTGTGGAGCACAGAAGACCTACAGGGAGGTGAGGAACCTCCCTGGGCAACCTGTGCCAGTGTCTCACCACCCCTCAACCTGTGCCAGTGTCTCACCACTCTCACTGCAAAGAACTTCTTCCTAACATCCAGTTTCAGTCTCCCCTCTGCCACTTCAAACCCATTCCACTTGTCCTGCCATCACAAGCCCTTGTCAGTAGTCCCTCCCCAGCCTTCCTGGAGCCCCCTTCAGAGCCTGGAAGGCCACTCCAAGCTCTCCTGGAAACCTTCTCTTCTCCAGGCTGCAGAGCCCCAACTCTCTCAGCCTGTCCTCACAGCAGAGCTGCTGCAGCCCTCTCAGCATTTTGGTGTCCTCCTCTGCACTGGTTCCAACACTTCCATGTCCTTCCTGTGCTGGGGGCTCCAGAACTGCACCCAGGACTGCAGGTGGGGTCTGAGGAGAGCAGAGCAAAGGGGCAGAATCCCCTCCCTTGCCCTGCTGTCCACACTGCTCTTGCTGCAGCCCAGCACAAGGTTGTTCAGGAGGTGTTCAGGACCAGACTGGATGAGTCCTTGAGTGACTTGTACTAGTGGAAGGTGTTCCTGGCTATGGCAGGGAGTTGGAACTGGATGCTCTTTGAGGTCCCTTCAAACCTTACCATTCTATGATTCTATGAATACCAGGGTGGAAGGGACCTCACAAGCATCCAGTCCACCCTGTCAAGGTAAGAGTGGAGTTGTAATGAGCTGGGCCAGCACCCTGGCAAGCTGGGCATTCAAACTGTCTAATGCAGGAGACTCCACCACCTCTCTGGGGAGTTCATAATAGACACTCAAACCTGAGCTGCTAGGCTGACTCATGTTGTAGTTCCTCATGAGATGTGTTCAGGAGCAGCTACCCAGAGTGATGCACTAGGACAGGAGGCAATGTTCATCTGTGACAAATGCAATTTCTACTTGCTAGTTCCTCCTGGAAGCAGTGTCAGGAGCCCATGGCTGGAGTTTCTGCAGTCCAGGCTCTGGAGGGTAAGGCCTTCTGGCAACTGCTTGGAGCTGCAGCTGCCTGGGTGTGCAGCATGTCCCACTAGAGCCATGGCAGAGCTCTTAATAATACCTTAACCAGCAGGAGCTGAATGCTGCTCACCATGCTTTGGCATCTTGGGTTTGTGGGGTTTGGTTGCATCTCTCTGTGTGTGGTTTGTGTTCTGTGTGGTTGTAAATAAAGAACTTTGCCTGAGAATGGGCTGGAAGGGACCTCCACAGCTCCCCCAGCCCAAGCCCTGCGCTCAGCAGGGACATCCTCCAGTAGAGCAGGTTGCCCATAGCCCTGCCCAGCCTCACCTGCAATCTCTCCAGGCATGGAGCCTCAGCCACCTCCCTGGGCAACCTGTTGCAGTGTTCCAGCAGCCTCCTGCTGCAGAATTTGTTCTTCACAGCCAATCTCAGTCTGCTCTGCTCTCATTTCAAACCATTGTCCCTCACCCTGTTCCTGCAGGACTTTGCGAACAGCCTCTCTCCATCCTTCTTGTAGTCCGTTCAGGCACTGGCAGGCAGCTCTAAGGTCTCCCTGGAGCCTTCTCTTGTCCAGGCTGCACACCCTCAGCCTGGCCCCATAGCAGAGATGCTGCAGCCCCCTGGTACCTCTGCCTGTCCCTGTGCTGTTATTACAGGCAGAAACACAAAGTGGATGGCCAAAGGCATGAGGAGTCCCTTTGCAGCCTGCTTGCAGCTCCTTCAGGCACTGGCACACAGCTCTAAGGTCCTCCTGGAGCCTTCTCTTCTCCAGGCTGAACACTCCAAGCTCCCCCAGGCTGTCACCTGCAGCAGTGGCTCTGTTTAATACCTTGTTACTTGCTTAGCTAGCCACAAAAGAGGGCTGCTTGCCGTAGGGAAGCACCAAGACCTACCTCAGCTTTTGCCATTGTTCTCCAGTTTTGTGGCTGTCCCCAGACTGGCTGTCCCCAGACTGGCTGCAGAGCTTTTCCTGAGTTATTTTTTCTTAGCTGTTTCTGGTGATGGTTAACAGCATAAAAAATGCTGTTGCGAGTGTACTGAACTACAGCCATGCTGGCCAGAACCTCAGCTTCCCTCACTATCCACAGTGGCTTCTAGTGAACCTGTTTTGTCTCCTGAAGTAAACTCTTGGATTTTCCCCTATTTCTCCTAGTATGAGGTTAAAACATAGGTTACAAAATAAGAATCTGTTACCAGATGCAGTGCATGCTAGAACAGGAGAATTTGATCTCTCTGCATATGAAGTCAGATGTGATTAACTGTGTGTGCCTGGCTGACCACTTAAATGTTCTGAAGCTCTTACAACTGCAAGGATCCGGCAAGACAGAACTCAGTGGTTCTGATCATAGAATGGGTTGGGTTGGAAAAGACCTTAAAGATCATCCAGTGACAGCCTCCTGCCATGTGCCNGGCTGAGCAGAGCAGAGCAGAGGGGCAGAATCCCCTCCCTGTGCTGCTGCTCTCCCTCCTCTACCTGCAGCCAGCACACAGCTGCCTCTGTGCTGCCAGCCACCAGTGCTGGCTCCTGGGCACTTTGGCACCAACTGACCCCCTCAAGGCCTTCTCCTGCAGGCTGCTCTCAGCCACTCCTCCCCCAGCCTGGCTCTGTGCTTTGCCCTGCCCCAGCTGCAGGACCTGCACTTGGCCTGTTGAGCTGTGGCTGAAGATAACCTGTGCTGTTTTAAGAGCTGTGGACTGAAGTTGTCTCCAAGTGTGGAGTTAAATTTCCTTATGAGAAGCTGAACTTTTATTTCCCAGCTGGCTACAGCTGGTAGCATAAAGCAGAGGTTGATGGCATTGGGGCAGAGCTCTGCTGCAGCCACAGCCCTCTGAAAATCACAGATCCATTCGGGAGAAGCTGCAGATCCATTTGGGGGGAACTGCAGATGCATTGGGGGGAAGCTGCAGATCCATTGACAGGGAGCTGCAGATCCATTTGGGAGTAGCTGCAGATCCATTTGGGGGAGCTGCAGATCCATTGGGGCTATCTCTAGAGCCATTGCGGGGGAGCTGCAGATCCATTGGCGGGGAGCTGCAGATCCATTGAGGGGTAGCTGTACATCCATTTGGGATAGCTGCAGATCCGTTGCAGGGGAGCTGCAGATCCATTGAGGGGTAGCTGTACATCCATTTGGGATAGCTGCAGATCCGTTGCAGGGGAGCTGCAGATCCATTGAGGGGTAGCTGTACATCCATTTGGGATAGCTGCAGATCCGTTGCAGGGGAGCTGCAGATGCATCGAGGGAGCTGCAGATCCATTGCGGGGGGTCT
This sequence comes from Ramphastos sulfuratus, assembly GCA_013399055.1. Classification (NCBI taxonomy): domain Eukaryota; kingdom Metazoa; phylum Chordata; class Aves; order Piciformes; family Ramphastidae; genus Ramphastos; species Ramphastos sulfuratus. The sequence goes on along the minus strand of WBNM01026052.1, from coordinate 22,533 downwards.
GCAGTTCTTCAGAGCTCTCTGCTGCCTGAGGCAACCTCCTCTGGCTGTGCCAAGCAAGGACCATCAGGAGAGAGGAGAGAGCTTACAGCCTGCAGCTGGAGCTGTCAGTGGGGAGAGGCTGTGGAAGAGAAGGGTTAGGAATGGTGGAATGAGGGCCTGACCTGTGCCCAGGGGGTGCTGTGCTGGACCTTGGGCAGTGAAGTTCCCCATGGCTGTTGGTGTAACTCCTGCCCATGGTGAAACAGGGGCAAGATACAGGCAAAACCCTTCCTTAGGTAGCCTGGAAGCTGCATGGCCTAGACTTTGAGCCTGTGCATGTCACAGGTGAGGAGCAGCCACAGATAGAGAAGCTGCTTCTGCCTTCAGCCTTCCATGTGCCCCAGGAGCTGCTGTGCTGTCTGAAGCTGAGGTGGAACCGTCAGCTCTGGCTGCTTTGTCTTTGCTGGGGTCTCCTCTGACACTGAGTGCAGCACTGGCAATGCCTGCATGGTTTGGTTCCCATGCTCACCCTTGCAGGGTGTTCTTGTTGCTGAGCTGAAGCTGTGCAAACAGGAAACCATTAGCCCAGAGCATGATTTGAAGGTGGCTGCAGTGACCTAGGGCCCTTAGATGAGTGAAGGGCTTGCAAATGACTCCTGCTTGGAAGCACAAGGTGGATATTTTTGTGGTGTCTGTGCAGTAAACTCCAGCACCTCTGGCCCAGTAAGAGGCCAGCTGCAAGATCTGCTGTGTTCATCTTGCAGAGGGCGAGGTGTGGAGAGAAGTGTTGGAGAACTCTGCCTCTGTGAGCACAGGATCACAGAGTGGCTCTGTTTGGAAGGGATGTAAGAGATCATCAGCTCCAACCTCCCTGCCACGGGCAGGGACACTTTTCAACTTGGTTGCCCAAGGCCTCATCCAGTATTGACTTAAATACTTCCCGGCAGGAGGCAGCCACAGCCGCCCTGGGCAGCCTGTGCCAGACTCCTTGAACCCCTCCAGGGAGGTTGTGGAGCACAGACTCACATCAAAGATCACATTCTGTGCTTCTGTGCTTCACACCCTCCCTGGGCAGCCTGTGCCAGGCTCTCAGCACCCTCACGCTCACCAATTCCTTCCTCAGCTCCACTCTCACCCTGCTCTGCTTCAGCTCCAAACCATTCCCCCTTGGCCTGGCTCCAAACCCCCTCAGCAAAAGTCTCTCTGCAGCCTTCCTGCAGGATTCCTTCAGACACTGGCAGCAGCTCTCAGCTCCCCCTGGAGCCTTCTCCTCTGCAGGCTGCACCCCCCCAGCTCCCTCAGCCTGTGCTCACAGCAGAGCTGCTCCAGCCCTGGCAGCATCCTTGTGCCCTCCTCTGGACTTGTTCCAGCAGTTGTGCCATTCAAACCCAGCACTGCCAGGGTCCTACAGAGTGTGGCAAGTTTGGAATCTCTTCCACTGACAGCTTTAACCTTCATAAATTGACTCTGTCAGGGCCCTTTTCACCTGGGACACTGATAGCTGTGGTCCTGTGCTGCAGGCAGTGAGTGCAGTGGGCAGAGCACCAGGAGTTACTGCAGCTGGTTCATCTGGTGTTCTTCTGTTGAGTCTAATAACCTGAGGCCTTGCTGGGTCTGTGCTGTTTGTTTTCCAGGCACTTGTGAAGCTCTTCTCAGGACGCAAGCCCATGTTGTACAGCTTCCAGACATCACTGCCACGGCTGCCAGTCCCAGCTGTTAAAGACACAGTCAGCAGGGTGGGTACCTCACCAACACTTCCTCCAGTCACACTGCACCCACAGTTAGATGCTCTTGGGTGTGCATTTTGGTTTGGGTTTGGGTTTTCCAAGCCTCATAAAAGCCTTGCCTGGTGATATCAGTATGGTGTAATCACAGCATGGCAGGGGCTGGGAGGGAGCTCCAGAGATCATCTAGTCCAGCCCCTGCCAGAGCAGGGGCACCCAGGGCAGGGCACACAGAGCACAGCCAGGGCGGGCTGGAAAGGCTCCAGAGCAGAAGACTCCACAGCCTCTCTGGGCAGCCTCCTCCAGGCTCCAGCACCCTCACGGGGACAAGTTTCCCCTCCTGTTCCCCTGGCACCTCCTCTGCTCCAGCTTGCCCCCAATGCCCCTTGGACACCCCTGGGCAGAGCCTGGCTGTGTCCTGCCCACACTGCCCTGCACACCTTTAGCACAGCACTGAGGGCAGCCTCAGGGTGCTCTGCTCCAAGCAGCCTCAGCTCCCTCAGCCGGGCCTCACAGGAGATGTTCACTGCCTGCAGCACCTTGGGGGCTCTGGGCTGGGCTCCCTGCAGCACTTCCCTGGGTTTACTTTAATGGATTAAAACTTGTGCATAGAGGAGCAAGGCTGTGACCAGCCACCGAGACTGGCAGCAGTGTGAAGCTGGTGTGGTTGGTACTGGATAATGCAGTGTCTGGAGCAGGACTGTGTGGCCAGGTGTGATTCCAGGGCCTTTGGCACATGGGGAATTTGTTACCTCCTAAGGCTGAACATTCAAAGGTGTGGAAGTAAAAACCAATGGCACAGAAACCCAAGGGCTGAGTTAGTTTTTTAGAGACAAAAAAAGATCTCTCTGCCTGATGCTGGAGAAGGAGTTTCCTCTTTTGAGAGGCATAGGTGTCCTTAGCAAAGTCACCTCTTCCACTGGGGATTTACTGGTAGAGTCTGCAAAAGGAACTCAGTTTTGTGGTATTCAGGAAGATGTTCAGAAGGGTGTAGAGCAGCATTTTGTTTGCAGCCTGATGAGTGCAGCCTGAAAGATCTTTGTCTGCTGCTCAGCTGCTCTGCAGGATGGGCAGGAGGCTGTGCAGTGGTTGCTGTCCTGATGATGGTTCTTTTCCTGTCTTGCAGTACCTGGAGTCAGTTCGACCTCTGATGGGTGATGCAGAGTTCCAGAGGATGGAAGGGCTTGCCAAAGACTTTGCATTCAATTTAGGACCAAGGCTTCAGTGGTACTTGAAGCTAAAATCCTGGTGGGCCACAAACTATGTGAGTAGATAGCAGGAGGCTCAGGTGTGCAAACAATCTAACCTCATTTGTTACCTCTGGCCTCTTTTGCCTTCACTTCCATTCCTTCTTGGATCTCACAGAAGGCAGTGGGAGCTGCATCCTGTCACTCTGAAGGGCTCTGGAGCCCACCCCATGGCCCCAGCAATCCTTTGTGTGGTTGAGTGAGTGCTGTGGTGCATGCAGCTTGTCAAAGAGAGTCCACAGCTGCTGGTGCTCGCTCTGGAGCAGGTTCTGTGGCTGCTGTGGTTGCTCTCCAGGTCTGTTCATTTGCTCAGGAAGGTTGAGTCCTCAGCAGTGGGCCTGGCTACCCAGGGAGTTGGGCAGTCGTTCCAGACAACTTCTTGATAGAAACCAGCTAAAGCTTGTGGGAGAGGAAAGAAGCAGTTGTAACAGTAAGTTGGTTGGGGTTGTACCAAAAAGAAGCTCCAACCCCCAGCTTCACAGCAGGAGCTGTAGGGTAAATGGTTCCTGCTCTGTCTGACATCCAAGCCAGCAGCCTGAAGTGCCCTGGCAGAGTGCTGAGTGATCAGGAGGTCTGACACACTTCAGTCACCTGCAGCTGCTGACTTCTTCAGAAGCCTGTCAGAGAGGCACAGCTGGATTTGGCTTCATTCTCTTGCCCCTGCCTTGCTGTTTTCCCTTCAGTTTAACAGAAATGAGGGGGGGTTAGTTTGATTTTGTAACGAAAGGGGCAAGCTTGCAGCTTCCTCCCTGCTTCTGTCTGCAATGTTCCGTTGTGGAGTCAGTAACGTGGAAAACACAAACTGGAAATTCTGAGGATCACAACATGGCAGGGGCTGGAAGGGACCTCTGCAGGTCATCCAGCCCAGCCCCCTGCCAGAGCAGGGGCACCAGGGCAGGGCACACAGAACACATCCAGGTGGGTCTGGAAAGGCTCCAGAGCAGGAGACTCCACAGCCTCTGGGCAGCCTGCTCCAGGCTCCAGCACCCTCACACCAAGAAAGTTTCTCCTTGTGCTGAGTTGCAGCTTCTGTCCTTTTGTTTTCTTTTCTGCTGCAGGTCAGTGACTGGTGGGAGGAATATATCTACCTTAGGGGACGTGGACCCATTATGGTTAACAGTAACTACTTTGCAATGGTAGGTGACTGCTCTGGCTGCCAAGGGAGCACTGCCAGGTCTCTGCCAGGTGTCCTCTTTTGTCACCTCTGTTTAGAAATCCATTGCCGCTGGCTGGGTGACCTTTGGTTTGCTTTCTTACAGCGTAGCCTAAAGCCAAGGTCTTCCAAACCAGTGCTGTCTTAATGATCAACTTAGCACATCAGCACTTAGGCAGCTCCTGTAGCACTTACAGAGTGCTCTTGTGGCAGCAAGCGCTCGTGGGCAGCAGCTCACCAAGGTGTGTGCTTGCAGTCACAGGAACACAGAGCCCTGCAGGTTGCAAAAGCACCTTGGCATCATCCAGTCCAACCTCAACCCTGCTCTGCAAGGCTCACCCTAAACCACAACCCAAAGCACCACATCCAAACAGCCTTAAACACAGCCAGGGCTGGGGACTCCCTGGGCAGCCTGTGCCAATGTCTGACCACCCTTGCTGTCAGTAAATGTTTCCTGCCGTCCAGCTTAACCCTGCCCTGCTGCAGCTTGAGGCTGCTCCCTCTTGGTCTATGGCTAATTCTCTGTGAGCAGAGCCCAGCAGCAGCCTCTCCATAGCCTCCTTTCAGGGGGCTGTAGAGAGCCACGAGGTCTGCCGTCAGCCTCCTCTCTTTCAGCCTAACCAGCCCCAGCTCCCTCAGTTGCTGTTCTTTTTCTCTTCATTCTCCAGGCCCTTCACAGCTTCCTTACCCTCCTCAGCTCCCTCTCATGTGGAGGTGCCCAGACCTGGACACTCAATGTCTGTACAGGAAGCTGTAACATCAAAGCCAAAACAAAAAGGCAATCAGGCAGCCTTGACCTGAGGTTTTCAGCAGCATTTCCTTTGCTGCTGGCTGATGAGCAGCTGTCATGGCTGCTTTGGACTGATGCTGTTTAAGGAGGCTGAGACTGTTGAAGTGTCCTAGTGACAGAGTTGTTTCCCTTGGAAGAGTCCTCTCAGATGATGGAGTCCAACTCTCTGCACTGCTCACTCGTGTTCTGAAGCCTTCTCTGTGTTGACCAGGATAAACTGTTGGAATGTGGATGAGAAATTCTGTCAGGCTTGGGGGTTGGCTTGAAGTGTAACTTGGCCATCACTGACCTAGGATTCTTCTGTGCTTTGCAGGACTTCCTCCACTTGTGTCCCACAAGGCTGCAGGCAGCCAGGGCTGGCAATGTCATCTATGCCATCCTGCTCTATCGGAAGAAACTGGACAGGCAGGAAATCAAGCCAGTATGTATTGGCCTTGGAATGCCTTCTGGGCTGCCCCAGCAGTCTGCAAGGAGTGGGACAGTTTTCAGAATGGGAGAAAAGGTGGAAGTCTTGCAGTCAGAACAGTGTCAGATGGAACTGAACCTGTGGTTGCAAACATCTCAGTTATCACCTGGGTGGAAGCTACCAACTCTGTGGCCAGCTCTGCCCAGCACAGGGAGGGCCTGGAGCTGCTGAAATGGCTCCAGAGGAGGTCACAAAGACACTCAGAAGCTGCAGAAGCTCTGCTGTGGGGGCAGGCTGGCAGAGTTGGGGCTGTGCAGCCTGGAGAGGAGAAGGCTCCAGGGAGACTTCAGAGCAGCCTTCCAGTGCCAGGAGGCGCTCCAGGAGAGCTGGGGAGGGACTTTGGACAAGGGCTGGGAGTGCCAGGAGGAGGGACAATGGCTTTGAGCTGGGAGAGGGGAGAGGGAGAGTGGAGATGGGGAAGGAATTGTTGGCAGTGAGGGTGGGGAAAGACTGACATGGGTTGCCCATGGAGGTTGTGCAGCACAGAAGCACAGAATGGGATCTTTAGAGCACATTCTGTGATTCTGTGCTCCATAACCTCCCTGAAGGTGTTCAGGGACAGGCTGGATGAGACCTTGAGCAACCTGTGCAGGTGGGAGGTGTCCCTGCCCATGGCAGGGGGCTGGCACTGGATGATCATTCTGTGACTCAGAACCACTGAGTTCTGTCTTGCCAGACCCTTGCAGTGTTTGCAGTTCCAGATTTACCCAAAAGAGGCTGGCACTGGCCTTTGCCCTGTGCTCCACCTAACACTGCTGCTGCTCTGTGCTAAGCCTGGGATGGTACTTTGGAGTCCCTGCAGTCTGAGAAGTCTGTGGTAATCGCAGTGTGAGCATGAGGAGTGGCTGGGACAAAGGGCTGGACCCTGAGCCCCAGTGTGGGCCTGTGGCAGCCCAAAGGAAGATAAAATCCTTTGTTCCTCTGATGTTTGGGTGACAAAGGCAGGCGAAATGAATGCAGTTCACACACAGAATCATCTGGGCTGGAAGGGACCTCCACAGCTCCCCAAACCCTGCCCTCAGCAGGGACATCCTCCACTAGAGCAGGTTGCCCACAGCCCTGTCCAGCCTCACCTGCAATCTCTCCAGGCATGGAGCCTCAGCCCCCTCCCTGGGCAACCTGTTGCAGTGTTCCAGCAGCCTCCTGCTGCAGAACTTGTTCCTCACAGCCAATGTCAATCTGCTCTGCTCTGGTTTGCAGCCATTTCCCACATTCAGTCTCAATCTGCCTTTCTTTATGCCTCCCCCTGCCCAGTGGCTGTGCACTCTGTGGAAACAACCAAGCAGCTTTGCCCAGGTGGTGGCAGGGATCTGAGGAGTTGTTTGTCACCACAAACTTAACCAGTGCTAACTGCTGCTCCTACACAGCCAGAAATGGCTTTTAAAGAAGAAATGAAGGGGTGATGCATGCTGCATGTGTTGGCTTTTGCATCTGGAGTGGCCACTGAGAGCTCTTGGGATTTCAGGTGTTGAGCAGCTTCAGCAACCCTCCCTTGAGCTGTGGTAGAAGAGGGAAATACAAACGCAGCTGCTGGCACGTTGGTGGAAGCTTCCTCCTGTAGTTCAGGGGAGGAGGAGGAGCAGGGGAGTGGGAACCCTTGACTTGATGTGCTGTAAATCTTAGTGTTCTGCAGCCTGATTCTTCTCTCCCTTCTGCTGTGTGCTGCAGATCCTGCTGCTGGGCTCCACTGTGCCGCTGTGCTCTGCGCAGTGGGAGCGGATGTTCAACACCTCCCGCGTCCCGGGGCTGGAAGCAGGTAAGCAGGACCTCTGCAGGGAGCTCAGGGCTGGGGAATTCAGGGAATCCCTCTGCAGGGAATTCAGGATGCTTCCTGCTGCAGTCCTACCTTTCCAGATGAGGATCCCACAGACTAGGGCACAGAACACTCTGGTGTAGTGTTCAGGAGGAGGTGAATGTCTCTGGGCTGCGTGGGTTGCTCTGCAGGGTGATTTGGAACTCCATAGTGTTTTGTCTCTTCCTTTAATCAAAGCCTAGCACCAGGGAGCTGCCCGCTTCACTCTGCCTTTCCCCGTTCCTCTCTGCCAGGAGCTCTTGATACCCATGCTCATGTCTTCATAGCAGTTGTGCTCTCTTACCCCACACATTGCAGAGTCTCTTGCTTCCTTCCCTCCCCTTGTTCCTTCCACTTTGTGTATTACTTTGAGTTTAGCTTCCCAGGGGACTCAAAAATGTATCTAACAGAAACCAATACAATAATATTGGGCTGCCTTCCCCTTTCCCACCCTTTTGGAAAGAAAGGAATTAGATGTGGAGACAGAAGGGGTCAAACACCCAAAGAACTGTCTGGCTACGATTTGGAAGGTAAAAGAAAAACTTGAACAGCAAATAAAAGGTATTTAAGGTAGGGGAGTTACAAATAGGTGTAGAGAAGGGAAAACAAGATACAAAATATATATACAGAAGCAGCTGGACAGCAGTGGATGGAAGGGATGTGCACCTGTGGTAGAGACTGCCCACGTGGTGAGACAGAACAGGAGCAAAGAGTGGTATGGAGCAGGCAGGCAGGGCAGGAGAGACAGAGAGAAACAGGAATTCCTCTGTGTATATGCTCAGAGGGCTGGAGCAGCTCTGCTGTGAGGACAGGCTGAGAGAGTTGGGGCTTTTCAGCCTGGAGAAGAGAAGGCTTCCAGGAGGCTTATAGTAGCCTTCCAGTATCTGAAAGGGGCTCCAGGAAGGCTGGGGAGGGACTATTGACAAGGTCTGGCAATGCCAGGACAAGGGGCAATGGGTTTGAAGCGGCAGAGGGGAGATTGAAAGTGGATGTTAGGAGGAAGTTGTTTGCAGTGAGGGTGGTGAGACACTGGCACAGGTTGAGGGTGGTGAGACACTGGCACAGGTTGCCCAGGGATCTTTGATCATGTTGGGTGATTCTGTGCTCCACAACCTCCCTGGGGTGTTCAAGGCCAGGTTGGATGAGGCCTTGAGTGACCTGTGCTAGTGGGAGGTGTCCCTGCCTCTGGCAAGGGGTTGGAACTAGATGATCTTTGAGGTCACTTCCAGCCTTACCATTCTATGATTCTATACAAGGGGTCCAGACAGGCATTGGGAATGGGCTGAACACTTCACCTGGGGTCAAGCAGACCCGGGGTCAATCTCTGACCACTTCCTCCACCCAGGAGAGTTAACCCTTTACACTTTGTATCCACCACAATTTCCCAGGATGTTCCTCTCGCTATGAACATTGTTCAGCACTGCTTCTTATCCTGCTTTAGAGGCAGCTGCAGTCTTACTCCTGTCAAGCTTTTTTAGTGCCACTGGTACAGTGCATGCAAAAGGTCAAGGCAGGGCATTAGCTAAGTGAAATCACTTGTAAGAAGGATTAGGGGTTGGAAGGGAGCTCCAGAGATCATCCAGTCCAACCCTCCTGCCAGAGCAGGGCACCCAGGGCAGGGAACCCAGAACACATCCAAGTGGCTTTGGAAAGTCCCCAGACTCCACAGCCTCTCTGGGCAGCCTGCCCCAGGCTCCAGCACCCTCACAGGGACAAAGTTTCCCCTCCTGTTCCCCTGGCACCTCCTCTGCTCCAGCTTGCCCCTGGTGCCCCTTGTGCTGCCCTTGGCCACCCCTGGGCACAACCTGGCTGCATCCTGTCCACACTGCCCTGCACATCTTTAGCACAGCACTGAGGGCAGCCTCAGGCTTCTCTGCTCCAGTCTAAAGTCTGTAGCATGCTGTGCAAAGGCATCACCTGAGCTGCCTTCGTTTCTGCCCTGCTCAGGGCTCTGCTGGGTCATCCTGAGCTGTGAGGAACTCACTTGTCACAGTTTAATTATTAACAGAGGATGCTGCCTGTTGGCTTCCAGCACAGCCATTGTCACCTCAGGCTGTTCCTGCAGCTTCTGCTTATTTTGGGAGACTAAGGATGTGTTTAGGTGATCTCAAGCATCCTGCTAGCTCAGTCACAAAAAGTGATTACCTCTGTAAGGGCCAGTTCAGAATGCTCTGGGCTGGAAAGCAAAGCTTTCCCAAAGCTCCCCCAGCCCAAGCCCTGCACTCAGCAGGGACATCCTCCACTAGAGCAGGTTGTCCACGGCCCTGCCCAGCCTCACCTGCAATCTCTCCAGGCATGGAGCCTCAACCACTTCCCTGGGCAACCTGTTGCAGTGTTCCAGCAGCCTCCTGCTGCACAACTTGTTCCTCACAGCCAATCTCAGTCTGCTCTGCTCTGGTTTGCAGCCATTGCCCTCGTCCTGTCCCTGCAAGCCTTTGGGCACAGTCCCTTTGCAGCCTTCTTGTTGCCCCCTTCAGGCACTGTCAGGCTGCCATTAGATCTCCCTGGAGCCTTCTCTTCTCCAGGCTGCACACCTCCAGCTCCCTCAGCCTGTCCCCATAGCGGAGGTGCTGCAGCCCCCTGGTCCCTCTGCCAGTCCATGTGCTGTTGTCACAGGCAGAAATGCAAAGTGGATGGCTAAAGGCATGATGTGCATAAAGCTGCTTCTCAGCAGTGGCCAGGGCAGAGCTGCCAAACACTCTGGGTAGCTGAGAACACCCAGAGTGTGAAGCTCTTCCTGGCACAGCCTTTCTGAGACCTCTCAGAATTGTGACTTTTAGGCTGGGTCCTCATTTTTGCCATCCTCTGCCTTCACTGTCTCAGCTGTGGGGCTTTTCAGATTCATATTAGCAGAGCACTTCTTTGGGGCACTGAAGGGATTCAGTGAACAGTTTTCAGACAGTGAGGGCTTCCCTGGCCTGCTGTGGAAATCTTCAGCTGCAGTTTGAGACGATGCCTTCAGGACTCACCTCAGGCTTACCTCAGTTAAGCCACAGAAATAATAAAGTGGGGGTTCTCTGGCTCTGACCACCCTGCTGCCCTTTTGGGCCGTGGCCGGAGGATTCCCTCTGCATCTACCAGGGTAAAGGTGAGCAAAGTTTGTGATCCTCAGTCTGGGCTCTCTTAGGACTGCTCCTGTGCTGCACTGGGAGCTGGAATGCAGCTGGAAGTGCCTTAGCTGAGGCAGGTCCAGCCTGTGCTACTGGCTCTGCGGTGAAACTCAGGGTTCTGCTTATGCAGCTGCTGACCAGAGCTGGGTGCTGGACTGCTCCTGCAGGTGTCTGCTGGGCTGTAGATGGCTCCAGACTCTTGCTGCAGTGGGCAGAGCTGGAGGAGCCATGAGAGGGCTGCCTGGCAGCGCAGTGGTGCTGTGAGCTGTGTCTTTCCCCACTGGTTGCATTCTAGATGCTGTGCAGCGTGTGACAGACAGCAGTGAGCTGTGTGTTTCCCCACTGGTTGCATTCTAGATGCTGTGCAGCATGTGACAGACAGCAAACACATTGTTGTGTATCACAAGGGTCGCTACTTCAAGGTGTGGCTGTACCACGACGGCAGACTGCTGCGGCCCCGCGAGATCCAGCAGCAGATGCAGAGGATCCTGGATGACGACTCGGAGCCTCAGGCTGGGGAGGAGAAGCTGGCAGCTCTCACTGCAGGAGACAGGTATGGGGCTGCTGTGTCCTCATCTGAGCTCCCCAGAGCTGCCTGAGGCACTGCTGGATTGCTGCTCTGGGATGTTGGATTGGAAGTGTGCAGCCAGCTCGTGATGATCTTAGAATCACAGAGTCATAGATGGGAAGGGACCCCCAGAGCTTCCCCAGTGCAACCCCCTGCAGCCAGCAGGGACATCCCCACCAGCCCAGGCCACCCAGGGCCCCACCAAGCCTCACCTTGAATGTGAATGTGAATGTGTGGCCTCACTTCCCTGGCAACCTGTTGCAGTGCTCCAGCACCCTCATAGTAAAGAACTTGTTCCTAACATCTGATCTGAATTTGTTCTTCTCAAGCCTGAAACCATTGCCCCCATCCTGTCACTGCAGGCCTTTGCCAACACCTTCTCCCCACCCTGCCTGCAGGATCCCTTCAGGCACTGCCAGGCTGCTATTAGGTGCCCCCAGAGCCTCCAACCTTGGGCAGTGCTGGTGGATGCTGCTAGCAGGCAGTGGCTTTTCAGGCGTGTAGAGCTCCGTGGCCCTCCTGGCAGCCTTGCAGTGCCACCCTGTGTCCAGAGCAGCTGTAATGAGCTGCAGCAGTGTGGTTTGATTGGCTTCAACCCCAGAGTGGTCATCAGAAGCTTTGTGGTGTTACAGATGGCAAAGTGCTTGAGGCTTCACTGGCACTGTAAGGCAGATCCTACAAGTCAAGGCTGAGAGTGCAGGAGCTGTTAGTCCCTGCTCACAGCCTGCACCTACAGACAGGATGTGCTCAGCTGGCTCCAGGCAGGAGGTCAAGGAACTCAAATTGTGACCAGCTTGGTTTAGTCTGTCTGGTTCTGCTTTAGGCCCAGCTGGATGCTTTCTCCTTGGGAAAGCCACACACAGCTCTAAAGCAGTAAGATGCAACTGCACAGAAACTGCACTGCTCAGGACTTCCTTAACTTCTGAGCTGCTTCAAGCGTTTACCTTGAAGCTTGTTACTGACTTGTCCAGACTCTTGGGAGCCTTCCCTTCTGCAGGCTGAGCAGCAGGAAAGCCTTTGCTAGTTCTGATGAGCCGTGTTCTACATTTTGTGTGGCACAGAAGTGCTGAGTCTGAGCATGAAGCTTTTCACCTGGTAGATGTGGGACTGGCACCTGGGAGGTGTGGGACTGGCACCTGGGCGATGTGGGACTGGCTCCCAGCATCACTTTGTGTACTTTTCCCTCACCATACAGTTTAAATGCAGTCAAAGGAGTCACTGCAGACCTGAGAGGAGTGCCTGACAGAGCTGTTGAGGCTGACAAAGGCAGCAGTGCCAGGGGCATGTAACAGCAATCACCTCCTTTTTGCAGGGTGCCCTGGGCTAAAGCTCGGCAGGCCTATTTCAGCCATGGCAAGAACAAGCAGTCCTTGGATGCTGTTGAGAAAGCAGCATTTTTTGTGACCCTGGATGACACTGAACAAGGCTACAGGAAGGAAGATCCAGTGAGGTCTCTGGATGCCTATGCAAAATCATTAATCCATGGCAAATGCTATGACAGGTACAGTCCTGACTCTCTCTTGGGGTTTCCCTAATTCCTGTGGCTGATACATTCCACAGAATCACACAGTGGGTTGGGTTGGAAGGTGTCACGGAAGGGGTAATTAACTACTGCAAGATGATATTTGAAAAATATTAATGTATAGTTTATTAATATTAAATACTCGGAACTCGCACCACCCGACCACCATTTAATAACAATAACAGGCTCTTTGCAACGTTATGGAAACTATATACAGGTTATAACAGGATCTGGAAATAACTATTAAGTATATACATTAACTGAACTCGATTTAAACTGGAAGAGAAGGTTTTGCAGTCAGTATACTGCTAGCGGCCAATTACGCCGCTTGCTCACTGGATGGACACAAGGAGCAACTTCCTGCTTATGGCAGAAGGCAATTAATAATTACGAGAGGCTTTGGTATTTACTCGTAAGAGCTATTGTCTGACAGTACCCAAGGCTCGTGGCGGGGTTGCTGTCGGTAGCCGTCAGAGGCTTTAGAGTTTCCCCAGGCTACTGAGCACTGGAGAAAGGAGAGAGACGATCTCTGACCTGGTCNCCCTCAGCACCAGCTCCACAGCCTGCTGCAACACCCCCAGGGATGGGCACTGCAGCACTGCCCTGGGCAGCCTGCCACAAGCTTTCAGAAACCTTCCAGGCCACAAAGATTTCCTCCTGGCCAGCCTCAGCCTCCCCTGCTGCAGCTTGGAACCATTGCCTCTGCTGCTGGCCCTTGGCACCAAGGGGCAGAGACTGCCCCCTCCTCGCTCCAACCTCCCTGCAGGCAGCTGCAGAGAGCAATTAGCTCTGCCCTCAGCCTCCTCTGCTGCAGCCTGCACCCCCCCAGCTCCCTCAGCCCCTCCTCTCCCCCAGCTACTCCAGAATTATCTAGTCCCTTCTCCTTCCCTTGAGCAGGGACTTCTTTCCCTCCATCAGATTGGTCAAGACCCCATCCAGCCTGACCTTGACCAGTGATGGACATCTCCACTTTCTCTGGATGCTGTTCTGTTGTCCCAGTCTCTGTTAAAAAAAGGTTACATTTACTGAGTGTTCTTCCTTAGGAGGAGCCTAAATTCCCCCTCCTGCAGCTCATAACCTTTGCCCTTTGGGATGGCACCACAGAATGGGTTTCCCAGTGCTATGAATGAGCCTGCTCTGTGTTTTGAAAGGTCACAAGGTGGTGGTGGCCCAGAGCCTTCTCTTCTCCAGGCTGAATAACCTTAATCCTCGGCTTTACCTTCATGGGAGAGGCGTTGCAGCTCTGACCACTTTGTGGCCTTCCCCTAGACCCACCTGCAGAGGTCTTTGCTGTTCTGGTGCTGAGGCCCCCACAGCTGTGTGCAGTGTTGGGGTGGGGTCAGGACCTGCCAGCCCTGTTGAGCTTGTGGAGCTCAAAACATGAGCTGCTGGCACACCTTGGGTCCAGTTCTTCATCAACCAGGATCCCAAAGTCCTCCTCTGCACAGCTCCTTGGTCCTTTCATCCTCAGTCCACATTGACACTGGAGGTTGGCCCAGCCCAGGTGCAGGACCTTGCACTTGGCTTCACTCAACCTCCTGAAGTTCAGATTGATATCTGATGGTATCGAATACCTCTGTGTATTTATTTATGTATGTATTTATACTGAAGGATAGCAAATTTCTGTTTAAATAAGGCATACTTTGTATTTTAAACACCCAGAGCAAGGGCATTTGGCTGTGAGTTTCAGAAAGAGATGAAGCTGCAGCATAAAAATGCTTCTGACATGTACAAAACTGCAAGGAACCATTCAAATCTGCCTTTCTTTCCTAGGTGGTTTGATAAAACATTCACACTGGTGGTGTTCAGAAATGGCAGAATGGGCCTCAATGCAGAGCACTCGTGGGCAGATGCTCCTATTGTTGGCCACCTGTGGGAGGTAGGTGCTCAGGGCAGGCTGGTGGTGAGAAGGGGATCACAGAGTGTTAGCGGTTGGGAGGGACCTCTGCAGGTCATCCTGTCCAGCCCCCCCGCTGCCAGAGCAGGGGCACCCAGAAGGAGTGAAGGCCATGCAGCAGTCCTGGAGAGCAGCAGCAGCTTCTTTCAGCCCCTTGCATGTGTGTTGCTGAGGAGCAGTGCTGGGTCTGTGTGGAATTAGAACCACCAGAGGTGGCTGTGCCAGAAAGGTCTTTCTGGTGTCTTAATGGGCACAGACAGCTTCAGAGAAGAGTGCTGCAGCTGCCAGCTAACTCCTTCCTGGGACTGCAAGGCAACAGCTGGCTGCTGGTGTGGACCTTCTCCTGCAGGGCTGCAGCTTGCTTGTGCTGTGACAACCTCGTGCTTCCACAGCACAAAGGAACAGCAGAACTGAGCTTTTCCTTTCAGCCATTGTGTGCTGAGCTGCAGGCTGAGCAGCTGTTCTAAATGATCTCTGTATTTATTTGCAGTGCATGCAGTAACTGCACTTCTGGCCAAGTCTGTTCACCAGGAAGCTAATTTGCTGCTTGCAATTTACTTTGAGTTGTTTACATTCTTGTTCCAACTGAAAGCCCTGAGCAGTTGCATGCCTCAGGCACTCCAGCATCAGCAGATCCTGACTGCACAGTTTGTGCAGGTGGTCTCAGCTCTGACTGCTGTATCAGGCAATTCCTGAGTGCATTACATGAGCATTTCATGGAGNCCAGGCCAGGATGCCATTGGCTCTGCTGCCCACCTGGGCACACTGCTGCCTCATCTTCAGCTACTCTCTGCCAGCACCTCCATGTCCCTCTCTGCCTGGCTGCTCTCAGCCACTGTCTCCAGCCTGGATCACTGCTTGGGATTGTTGTGGCCAAAGTGTAGATCCCTGCGCTTAGCCTTGTTCAATCTCATCCCATTGGCCTCTGCCCACCCATTCAGCCTGCCCAGGGCCCTCTGCAGGGCACTGCTACCCTCCAACAGCTCCACTCCTGCTCCTAACTTGGTGCCATCTGCAAACTTACTGCTGCTGGACTCAATCCCCTACTCCAGATCATCAGTAAAGATATTGAACAGGACTGGTTCCAGCTCTGGCCCTGGGCTGTGCTGGTTGCCCTCCGCAGCGCTCCCTGTCCTGTGCTGCAGTTCTGAAGGGTTCTCTTCTCTGCAGAATGTGATGGCAACAGAGTATCTGGAGCTGGGCTATACAGAAGATGGGCACTGTAAAGGAGATACCAATCAGAACATTCCTGTTCCTACCAAACTACAGTGGGAAATTCCAGTAGAGGTAAGTACAGAGCAGCAGGTGGTTGGGGGAAGAAGCTTCTCCTTGCCAGGCACTACTCAGCTGTGTAACCCACGTGTGGCTGGGGCTCGCCTCTCTTCAGAAACTGTCAGGGGTTTAACAGCAGCCTGGACATTCTGAGCAGAAGATGCCAGCTCTTTCCTGGGAGCTGCCTTGGTTGGCACTGTGGAAAAACTAAGTGGGCAATGATTTTGTAGTCATGGAATCATTAAGGCTGGAAAAGATCTCCCGAGGTCATTGAGTCCAACCATAACCCAGCTCCTGTGAGCACTGAGTTGTAGCCTGAAGAAACACATCTTTATACCAGACATTAGGGAATTTCTTTTCCTAGCAGGAGCGGTCAGGCACTGGAATGAGCTGCCCAGGGAGGTGGTAGAGTCACCAGCCCACCCTGGCTGTGTTTAAAGGTGGTTTTGATGTGGTGCTTGGGATGTGGTTTAGGGTGAGCCTTGTAGAGCAGGGATAAGGGTTGGACTTGGTGGTCCTGAGGGGCTTCTCCAACCTCAGTCTTCCTGTGATTCTGTGGTCTACAGGTTCTTGAACACCTTAAGCATGGGGACTCCAGCACCCCCCTGGGCAGCCTGTGCCAATCCCTGACCACTCTGGCAGTAGAGACATTTGTCCTCATCTCCAACCTAACCCTCCCCTGGCACAATCTCAGGCCAGTACCTCTTGTCCTTTCTTTAGTTACTTGGGAGAAGAGCCCAAGACTGTCCCCACTACAAACTCCTTCCAGGAGTAGCTTTCAGTAGTAACTGCCTTAGAACTGCTGAGATTTCATTATTCATGTAGCAGAGCACTGCTCCTGTGCAGCCATGCAGGGCTTGGCCCTCCTTTTGTGCTCAGAGCTCTGTACTTGCCTGATGAGGCTTGAGGTCTTCTGGGTTTGTGTTTTCTTTTGTCTGTGTTCCAGACAATGTGCCAGCACCTGTTTGGATTTTACCGTTGGGTTCAGAGAGAGTGGTTGAAGCATGTCTGGCAGACTGAGGTCCCACAGCTGTTGCCATTCTGCCTCTCCAAGTCACTCTTCTATATGCCAGTGGCATGAGCAGTCAGGGCCAGGGGGGTGGGGGGGGCTCAATTTAGTTTGTAGACTCCGGGCATTTAGTGCCTTAAAACTTCATAGTTGGGGTTCTTTTTAAATTTTAACTTGCTAACAAAGGTAGCTTCTCTTTCTGCAAAAGGAGATCATTTAGCTGATGATCTGCCTGGCACACACAGGATCACAGACTCAGAGTGCTTGGCAGGGACCACCTGCTCCAACCTCTCTGGGTGATGCTGCAGCTGCAAGGAGCTGCCCAGCAGCCTGCCAAGCTGAGTCTCCAACCTGCCCAGTGCAGGGCACTGCACTGCTGCCCTTGGGAGATGATTCCAGTGCCCAGCTGTGCCCATGGGGAACATTTCCTTCTGCAGCCCAATGGCAATGTCCCCAGCAGTGACTTGTCCCCATCCCCCCTTGTCTGCTCTGTAGGACTCCTTGGCACGAGGGAGTCTTCATCCTCCTGGCAGCCTCCCTTTGTGTCCTGCTCATGGTGGTAAGGTCTGCCCTGAGCCTTCTCCAGGCTGCATTTCTTGTTCCATCAGTTAGGAGCAGCTTGCACTTTCCCAGCAGTTCTCCAGTGCAACACAATTCATACTCCTGCACATTTCTGTCTCTCTTTTAGTGTCAAGAGGTGATCGAGAGGTCTCTGAGCACAGCCATGGCTCTGGCAGATGATGTGGACTTCTGCTCATTTTATTTTGATACCTTTGGGAAGGGACTAATAAAGAAATCCAAGACCAGCCCTGATGCCTTTGTGCAGCTGGCCCTGCAGCTGGCTCACTACCGGGTAAGGACCACCAGAGTGCGGTGCTGTGTGGAGCCGTTGGGGCTGGCGCTGGCTGAGGCAGCCTGCAGGCACCTGGGACTGCCTCTGCGAGCTCCTCAAGGACATTCCATGGAAATAGAGGCAAACCCTGAACAGATTCCTGGAAATCAATTGTCCAAAGGTTGGCATAGTGATACTTGGGCAGGCCTTTCTGCTTAGCTGGTCTGTCCTGAGGCACTCTGGACTCGAAAGCAGTAGATGAGAGTCTTCACTACTCTGAGTTGTACTTTAAACAGTGCTAGGATATGGAGAGTGCTCAGCTTGGCTTTGAGTTCAGAGTGCCTCTCAGTTCTGTACTGATGGACAAACAGAAGTGCTGCTTTGTGCTCTCCTAGTCCAGCTTGTCTGTGATGTGCTTGCAGACAACACCAGTGTGGCAGCCTGAGTGTTTTAATTCTGCCTTCCCATTCTCACTGGTGAGATCCTATCCTGCTTGGTTGCTAAATCTGTATATAGAGATTTGGTTTTTCAGTCTTCTGGTTTTAGCAGTTTCAAATGTTTTGTGGAAGCATCCAGATTTCCTGGTTGGTGTCACCACTTACCATGTGTTAGGGTAGCTGCATGACCCATGGCTCAGTTCCCCACACACTGCTTTCCTGTTGGATGTTTCTCCTCATTTCAAACAACAACTTCCTTGTGACTTCTGATGTGTTTCAGACAGGCAGAGTTACTGACATGCCAGATAAAGGTCTGCCACTTGGCAGCTCTCAATCTGTAGATCCAAAGGTCTGTACACGTCTACAGGAAATGTGGGAGCCACACAGCCTGCATTTTGCAGCCTGTTTTCAGCTCTCATGCCCTCGGGGATCCCCCATGGCCCTGGATCTCTGTGCTGTTGGACCTTTAACCACAGCTACCCTGAAGCCTGTTAGGAGTTTTCTCTTGCACCCTGTTTCTCTTACCAGGGCTGTGCTCATTAGGAACTCCCTGAACCTTCATAATAGCTTTGATAGCCTTTAAATCAGTTCCTGCTCTACACTGCAGAAGCCTGGGTAGTCCTTGCCAGTTTGGTTGCTCTTTTGGCACTGCTTAGGCTCTACTGCTGCTGCTGTCTGTGCCGTGGTTAGGTGAGACTGCTGACGGTGGCTGCTGAAGCTTTGCACCGAGCTCCATCTGTGCAGTGATCCATAAGTGAACTGTCAGC
This sequence comes from Ramphastos sulfuratus, assembly GCA_013399055.1. Classification (NCBI taxonomy): domain Eukaryota; kingdom Metazoa; phylum Chordata; class Aves; order Piciformes; family Ramphastidae; genus Ramphastos; species Ramphastos sulfuratus. The sequence goes on along the minus strand of WBNM01026052.1, from coordinate 3,968 downwards.
TAAGAAAGGGAGGGCCAAGCCTGGCTAAGGCTCTAAGTTGTTGCTTTTCCCTCCTGAAGGACATGGGGAAGTTCTCCCTGACCTACGAGGCCTCCATGACGCGGCTGTTCCGCGAGGGCAGGACCGAGACTGTGCGCTCCTGCACCGTGGAGTCCTCTCGCTTCGTGCGGGCCATGGAGGACCCCACGCAGAGCGTAAGTATGGCCCTGGGCCCTGCTGCTGGGCACAGCCCTCAGCTCCAGCTGATGGACCAAGTGGTTGCATTTGCAGCCCCCTGCTGGGCACAGCCCTCACAGCTCCAGCAATGGACCAAGTGGTTGCATTTGCAGCCCCCTGCTGGGCACAGCCCTCACAGCTCCAGCAATGGACCAAGTGGTTGCATTTGCAGCCCCCTGCTGGGCACAGCCCTCACAGCTCCAGCAATGGACCAAGTGGTTGCATTTGCAGGGTTTGCTGAGCCAGGAAGAGGCTTCCAGACCTTCAGAGTCAGTAACAACTTTACCTGGAAAAAGAACAGGGTTTTGTTACCTAGGAATGTTCTCAGGTACTGCACCCAGCAACCCCTGCAGGGCTGCAAGGTCCAATGGAAAAGGTCCAGGACTATAATAAGCAGCAACTGAACATAGACTTGGCACCTGCAGTACTATGCCTCTGGGAAGAATGCAGCCCTCAGCTCCTGCTGCTTATTTTCAGTCATCTTTTGTCTCTGGACTTTCTCTAGTGCAGTGCTGCCTAAGGTGGTGTGACCAGTGCCGGACACTGCACTTGGGGGATGGATGGGTTGGAGAGAGTCTTTAAAAGAGAGCAAGGATGGTTAGAAATCTCTGAAGAGGATGTGTGAGGGGAGTTTGAACTTAATTGTTGTTGCCTAGTCTGAAGAAGAGAGGACAGTGTGGAAGAGAAAAGAAGCTGGAGTGTGCTAAAGAGGACCGAAGGTCTGTGGCAGAGCTGCCTGGAATGATTTGTTCTCCATCCCACTAAGTCATGGACTTAAATGTCAGGGAAAAAAAAAAAACCACACGAGGGAATCATTTTCTCCTGGTAAGGATAGTAAGTAAGGAGAGCAATAGTGAGAGGTCTGAACTGGATTGTTGCGCTCTGAAGTAGGTTAGATCATGGTCCTTTGGGAAAGAGTTGTAGCTGGCAGATCCGAGGGGAGTCCAGGCTGATGGACAGTTGATGCTATGAATAGATTTTACTGCGTCTTTCTGAAAGGTGTGTGTAGGTTAAATCCCCCTGGGTTTCTCAGTGTGCTGCACTGGGAGCAGAGCAGTGCAAGTCTGGAACTCCAGCCCTGTCAGCATGTTCTCGGTGACTGCATGGCACAGCTGCTGTACAGCTGCCCTGGCTGGAGGACTTAATTTGGGCACACTCCTGCTGCCAGCAGGACCTGCTGCTGCAGGACTGCTGCACTTCCAGCTTGTCTCCAACCATGCTGGGATTTGCTTTGCTGCTGCCTCTAGAAACTAAATGTGTGATGATAGTGGCATGGTAGTGGACATGGTGACAAGGTAGACACGGTAGTGACTGTGAGGTGTGCTGAGTTGTGTGATGCTGAGGTTAGACCACACCTCACCTAGGGAATGTTCCTGGGTGCACTGTTCACAGCAGGGTGTGGCTGACCCCAGCTGCTAGCTGAAATTGAGCCCCTGAGGGTGAGGAGGATGAGGAGCGTTGGTGTTAGCTGCGTGCAGCGTCTGGTGCTCGGCTCCAGTGTGCTCCAGGCCTGAGCCATTGCTGCCACTTGAACACCTGTGTCCTCAGCCCAGCTCACTCAGTTCATTGCTCTGTCTTTTTTTGCCATTGTTAGACTGAGGCCAAGCTGAAGCTTTTCCGCCTGGCTGCCGCCAAACACCAGCTGCTGTACCGCCTGGCCATGACGGGTGCCGGCATCGACCGGCACCTCTTCTGCCTCTACGTCGTCTCCAAGTACCTCGCTGTGGACTCTCCTTTCCTCAAGGAAGTGAGTGGCTCTTACTGGTGACTGTTCCTAATGAGCAGCCCTCATGGTGCCTGCTTAGGTGCTTGTTAAACTCTGCCTTCCCTAAGCAAAAGGTAACAGTTTAGCTCTGCTCAGTGTCTGCTGGCAGAAGAAAAGTTCCCTTACACTCCGCTTTGCCTGTTTGCAGCCCTGCAGCAAACTTCTCTGAGAGCTCTGCAACACAGGAAGAAATTCTTGCCAATGAGGGTGAGGAAGTGCTGGTACAGGTTGCCCAGGGAGGTTGTGATTGCCCCCTCCCTGGAGGTGTTAAAGGCCAGGCTGGATGAGGCCTGGGCTGGTGGGAAGTGTCCTTGCCCGTGGCAGAGAGTTGAAGTGGATGATCTTAAAGGTCCCTTCCAACCATGGTAGGAATCCAGGAGTCTCTAATGACTGTAATTCAGGATTGCAAGCAGCAGTCAGTATTGCCAAAACATGCACTGCTTGCCTACCACAGAGGCCATGTCTGTGTCCTCTCAAGAACATTCCTTTGCAGCTGTGACAAAACCACTTCCTTTTAGTGCAGGTGGAAGGAGCTGTGTGCTGCACCGTGTTGCTTTTAGTGCCCAGCATTAGTGTCACTGTTTATTGCTGTGGCAAATGGGTTAGTGCTCAAAGTAGATTTTATAAAGCAGTTACATTGCACTTGCTCCTCTTTTCCTGGTTGAAAAAACTCTGTTCATGCTCGCCTGCAAATGAAGTCACTCACACCTGGCTGCTTGCCCTGCTCCATGCCAAGAGTGAACCCACTTTGTACAGCTGCCACAGCCTGCCAAGGTACACCTGTCTTCTCAGGGGCTTTGCAAGCTCCTTACTCCCTGGAGTAGCTTAGCAGGATGTAAATGTGGCCATTAATGATCTTGTTGTTATGAGACCTGTTCTGCAGAACTAATCAGGCTGTGGAGCAGATGAATCAGCCTGGAAATGGCATTTCTGCTGAAAAGGTTTTGATTCTCTTTCAGCAACTGACACCACCAGCTCCATGTTAATGTTTTGACTGGCAGGAACAAGTTCAGCTCTTTGTTCTTTCTTAACTGCTCCTGCCATTGAGGTGGGAACTACAATGACCCTTAGTGCTGCACCACAGAATCACAGAATGCCAGGGGTTGGAAAAGACCTCAGGACATCATTGAGTCTCAACCCCCTGCCAGAGCAGGGCACCCAGAACACATCCAAGGGGGTCTGGAAAGTCCCCACAGAAGGAGAGTCTACAACCTCTCTGGGCAGCCTGCTCCACCCTCACACCAAACAAGTTTCTCTTCCTGCTCAGCTGGCACCTCCTGGGCTCCAGTTTGTGTCCATTGCCTCTTGTCCTGTCCCAGGCCAGCACTGAGCAGAGTCTGGCCCCTTCCTGCCCCCCACCCCTCAGACGCTCACAGACACTGCTCAGATCCCTGAGGTGGAACTTCCTGGGTTCCCCTTTTCCTTTGTCCTCTTATGGGCACCACCCAAAAGAGCCTGGCACCTTCATCCTGACACCCACCCCTCTGGGGAGAGTTCCCCTCTCCTCCTTCTCCAGACCAGACAGCCCCAAGGCCTTGCAGTCCTTCTGTGTAGCAGAGATGTTCAATTCCCCCAATCCTCACAGCCTGTTGGACTCTCTCCAGCAGGTCCCTGTCTCTGTTGAGCTGCAGGGCACAGGACACGGCATTGCAGCTGTGGTCGCACCAGGGCAGAGTCATCACTGAGAAGCTACTGAGTGCTCTCAGTCTTCCCTTGACTAGCTGTGAGCAAGTGGCAAGGCTTCAAGCAGTGCATTACAGTGCTTTGTGTCTCTCCCTTATCTTACAAAGGTCCTGTCGGAGCCCTGGAGGCTGTCCACAAGTCAAACCCCACAGCAGCACATTGACCTGCGCAAGAATCCCGAGATGGTGTCCTGCGGAGGGGGGTTTGGGCCGGTAGGTTTGCTAAACACCACTGCCCCTGGGAACCAGCTGCAGCTGCACTACTGCCACTCTGTCAGCCCTTCATCCTGCACAGCAGAGCTGCT
>WBNM01026050.1:0-59005 GCA_013399055.1 Ramphastos sulfuratus | reverse complement strand
CCTCACTGATCTCTACAACTCCTGGGTAGGAGGTGGGTGCCCAGTGTCTTCTGCCTAGTAACAAGTAATTGGAGGAGAGGTGTTTCTGTGCATATGCACACACGTGTACAGGAGCCTTGGTAGTGGAGGGTTAATGTTTGGACTGGATGATCTTAAAGGTCTTTTCCAGACTGAGAGATCTGTGATTCCCTGGTTCTGTGTGGGTACATATCCACGTGTGGGCACACACCTCAGCTCTTAGCTGTTGGCTTTTCCTCACTGCAGAAGTGTTTGCTGTGCTGTCACAGGCTGGCAGAGGCAGTGGCAGGTTGCTGGCCCATCACACGTGCTGAGCTTCTGTGGCAGAAGCAACATATAATTACATTACAAATTAACTTGCAAATGCTGGTAGAGATGTGCTCCGCAGGAGGAAAAAAAAACCAGCTTCATCTTCTCTTGTGTCTTGTAGCTGGTCCCTCCAGCACAGTCTGCATCTGTCAGGATCTGTGCCCTGGGAGCACTAATCATTTTTATTAACCATTAAACAAGAAGATCCTTTTTATTTGAGAATGTAAAACATGCAGGAAGCACTATCTGTAGCTGCTAATTCAGGTCACATTAAACAGCTCTTCCTCACCTCTCGGCTCATTGCTGCTCTGCTGGAAGCTCCTTGCTGTAGAACCTGCTGCCGCCCTTCCTCCCTGTCAGGGTGGTGATGATGGCCTGCATTTAGAAGCCAGATTTTACCCAGAATAATTGCACATCATTCCTGGCTAACCCCACGTAAAGCCAGCCTCTTCTCAAGCTTTTCTCTTCACTGGGTTTGGCTGGCAAGGTTTTGGTAGAGGAGTGAGGATGGTTCTGTGAGAAGCTGCTAGAAGCTTCTTCTGTGTCTAATGGAGCCACTGCTGGCCAAGGCTGAGCCTATCAGTTATGGTAGCACCTCTGTGATAACTTGTTTAAGAAGGGGAGAAAACCCCTGTGCAGCTGCAGCTGGGGAGAGGAGTGAGAAACAGATCTGTAGACACCAAGATCAGCGAGAGAGAAAGGAAGGAAGGAAGGAAATGCTCCAGGGAGCCACAGCAAGAAACTGCCCTGAAGCCCGTAGAGGATAATGGGGGAGAAAATATCCTCCTGCAGCCCATGGAGGTTAGTGGGGGAGGAGATACTCACCTGCAGCTCGTGGAGGTTGATGGGGTAGCAGATACCCACCTGCAGCCCATGGAGGTTAGTGGGGAGGAGATACTCACCTGCAGCTCAGGGAGGTTGATGGGGGAGCAGATACCCACCTGCAGCTCAGGGAGGTTGATGGGGGAACAGATACACTGACCTGCAGCCTGTGGAAGTTAATGATGGCATCCACCTGGAGCTCATGAAGGTTAACGATGATACACAGCTGCCGCCCATTCAGGTCCCCGTGCCAGAGCACGTGGGTGCCCGGAGGAGGCTGTGGCCCTATGGGAAGTGTGTGCTGGAGCAGGCTCCTGGTGGGATCTCTGGCTCTGTCTGCGTTGGTTTTCTGGTGGGAGTCGTGACCTCATGGAGGGATCCATGTTGCTCCTGGAGGACTACATGCCATGAAATGGACCCATGCTGGAGCCTGCACTCTGCAGAAAGAACCCATGCTGGAGCCCTTCTTGAAGAACTGACAGGTAAAGGCACTGTGACCCTAGAAAAGTGAGCCAGAGGATGGCAGTGTTTGAAGTAACGGCTGCATCTGTGGCTTTTGGTCCCTGGGTGGGTGATCCCTGCTGAAGTGTGTGCAGAGGAGAGCAAAGCTGGTGGAGGGCCTAGGGAACAGGTCTGGTGAGGAGTGGCTGAGGGAACTGCAGTTGTTCAGTCTGGAGAAGAGGAGACTTAGAGGGGACCTTATCACTCTCTATAACTACCTGAAGGGAAGTTGTAGTCAGGTGGGGGTCAGCTGCTTCTCCCAGGCAACCAGTGACAGGACCAGAGGGCATGGTCTGAAGCTGTGCCAGGTGAGGTTTAGGTTGGATATTAGGAAGCACTTCCTCATGGAAAGGCTGATTAGGCACTGGAATGGACTGCCCAGGGAGGTGGTGGAGTTAGCATCCCTGGAGGTCTTTAAGAAAAGATTGGATGTGGCACTTGGTGGCATGGCTTAGCTGATGTCATGGTGTTATCTTATAGACTGGACTCGATGATCTTGGAGGTCTTTTCCAGCCTCAGTGATTGTGTGCTTCTGTGAAATGTCAGTGACATGGACAGAGGAATCAGTGCACCCTCAGCAAGTTTGCAGATGGCACCAAGCTGTGTGGCACAGTCGACTTGCTAGAGGGCAGGGATGCCATCCAGAGGGACCTGGACAGGCTGCAGAGGTGGGCCCAGGCCAACCTCATGAAATTCAACAAGGCCAAGTGTAAGGTCCTGCACCTGGGTAGGCACAATCCCAAGCACAAATCCAGGCTGGGTGGTGAATGGCTGGAGAGCAGCCCTGAGGAAAAGGACCTTGGGGTCTGGGTTGATGAAAAGCTCAACATGAGCCTGCAGTGTGCACATGCAGCCCAGACAGCAACCGAGTGCTGGGCTGCATCAAGAGCAGTGTGGCCAGCAGGGCAAGGGAGGGGATTCTGCCCCTTTGCTCTGCTCTCCTCAGACCCCATCTGGAGTCCTGTGTGCAGTTCTGGAGCCCCCAGCACAGGAAGGACATGGAAGTGTTGGAGCGAGTCCAGAGGAGGGCCACGAAGATGATCAGAGGGCTGGAGCAGCTCTGCTATGAGGACAGGCTGAGAGAGTTGGGGCTCTGCAGCCTGGAGAAGAGAAGGCTTCCAGGAGACCTTAGAGTAGCCTTCCAGTATCTGAAGGGGGCTACAGGAAGGCTGGGGAGGGACTATTGACAAGGTCTTGCAATGACAGGACAAGGGGCAATGGGTTTAAACTGGCAGAGGGGAGATTTAGACTGGATGTTAGGAGGAAGTTCTTTGCAGTGAGGGTGGTGAGACACTGGCACAGGTTGCCCAGGGAGGTTGTGGCTGCTCCCTCCCTGGAGGTGTTCAAGGCCAGGTTGGAGGAGGCCTTGAGTGACCTGTGCTAGTGGGAGGTGTCCCTGCCTATGGCAGGGAGTTGGAACTAGATGATCCTTGAGGTCTCCTTCCAACCTTGCTATTCTATGATTCTATGAAATGTGTGAACATGGCACTTTGTGAGATGGTTTAATGGCTGTGATGGTGTTAGGTTGGTGGCTGGACTCAATGATTTCAGAGGTCTTTTCCAACTAAACCAGTTCTATGATTCTGTTCTCTTCTATGAAACCTCACTCCTGTCCTCCTTGGCCCTGGTGACAAACAGCCAAACTAATCATTCCTTTCAAGACATGGTTTAGTGGTCATGGTGGTGTTGGGTTGATGGTTGGACCTGATGATCTTAGAGACCTTTTCCAACCTTAATGATCCTATGATTCTAATAACTTCCCCAGAAACTCAAACTGGAGAGGACTGAAATCAAGGCTGCTACCTTTGGGGCTGCTTTTCCTGAAGCTGAGCAAATCAAGCCTCACATTCTATTTAGCCATAAATGAAGCCACCTCGTTAGCATTATAGAGCAGCTTTCTCACATGCTTGTGTGAGATTATGGATTATTTTCCTGCTTTGTGGCTTGCATTCACTGCAGCCTCCCTTCCCCCTCCCGTAAAAAAAAGGAGGGAAATGTTGAGAGAAATTCTGCTTTTTTAAAAAATTCTTTTTAAAATGCATCTTTGCTTTCAGCAGCCCTCCTGCTGTGCCAGAACTGTTAATTAAACTGATACTGAAATAAATGAAGCCCACCTACTATGAAAAGCATTCAAAGGCAAAGCATCAGCCTAAAGGCTGGTTAGGGTAGGGGCTGCTTAGGGTAGGAGCTGGCTGTGCAGGTCCCTCCTGCCCTTTTTGCCTGTGGGTGATGGCAGAGGCTGCTTTGGTGGCACTGGTAGGCTGAAGTGTCCCTTCACGCTGCCACTCGCATGCAGGGCAGAAATAAAAGAGACTTTTGGCACCTGTTTCAAACAGAGCATGCTTTGACGGGCTTAGTCAGCCAGGTTGTGGCCCATCCAGACCAGAATTATAGATAATCACAGAATCATTAAGGTTGGAAAAGACCTCTAAGATCAAGTCTAACCATCAGGCCAGCACCATCACACCCACTGCGCTATGTCCCAAAGTCCCATGCCCACACCTCCAGGGATGCTGACTCCAGCATCTCCCTGGGCAGCCTGTTCCAATGCCTGACCACTTGCAGGAAAGAAATGTTCCCAATATCCAACATAAACCTCCCTTGGCACAACTTGAGGCCATTTCCTTTCATCCTAAATTGATGTGTTTGATGATCTGATCTTAAAGGTCTTTTCCATCCAGGACAATTCTATGACTGTATGACAAGTTATGATTATGGCTGTTGTTGTTGTTGTCATTATTATTGTTGTAATACATAATTATTAATACTAATCATACTTTGCTGTGAGGATGGTGGAACACCATGGCAGGTTGTCCAGTGAGGTGGTGGAGGCCTCATCCCTGGAGACTCTCAAAATCAGGCTTGATGGGACTCTGAGCAACCTGATCTAGTTGGGAATGTCCATGCTGACTCTAGGAGGGTTGGACAAGATGATCTCTAGAGGTTCCTTTGAACCCAAACCATTCTATGATTCTGTAAGATAAAACTCAACCAGTAAAGTACACGATGTTGGGGAAGCAGAAGTGCTGGAAGTAAGTGTTTGGAGCAAGCTTTGTGAATTTTGCATGGTTCTGATGGAAAGCTCAAGGTGGAAAAATATAATTGCATTACAAACTCCACCCTGACCCCAAGTCTTAATGAAGCTTTACACTTCAGTTCCCAGGACTGAAATGCTTCAGGGATACTGAAAACAGTAAAACAGCCTGCTCTGCTTTTGTGTTTTTGAGGCTATTGGTATTCAATGGGTCTCTGAGCAATCTGACCTATTTGGGGATGTCCCTGCTCACTACAGGAGGGGTTGGACTGGATGACCTTCTAAAGATCCCTTCCAACCCATTCGATGATTCTACAATAGCCCAGCATATCTCCATCTCCCTTTACTTGAGTTTACTGATTATTCTGGAAGGAAAAACCCCACCAGCAGCACCAGACATGGGCATTCCCACCTCTAGCTTGCCCTACAAATGGGCTGACATTGGTAAATACCTTTCAACTCCTCCATCTGCCCTGGATGGCCACATACCTATCAATAAAAGAAAGGGCAGGGCTGGCTGAGGCATGGGGATGACTTTGATGTGTGGTAATGAACTTGGCTTTTAATTTAGGGCTGTAGCTTCCATCCCAATGCAAAGCCAGGAGCTGTGGAGAAGCTGCATGCATAATAAGGGGTGAAAGCAAGGCTGCGGTGCGAGATGTGACTGATGTTGGATGAGAGGGAAGATAGCCTTTAATCATTTTGTTTTCAAAAAAGATTTAGAGAGCTCTTTGAAGATGAGGCTTGGGGTTTTTTTTCAGTTTTTTTTTTTGAGAGCTGCCTCTGGGGAAAAAAAAAAAAAGGGAGGCAGCCAGGCACTTCCTCACCCCCCTTCTGCTCACATCCACCCACCCCTTCAGTTAACCTGTGCATGGGCCACATGCACAGAGGCCAGTTATCAACACTAGGCTGGCACCCAGGAAACTTCTGCAAAGCTGAACTCATCCTGTGCTGCCCAGGGAAGTGAGACCCAGTGTCACAGGATCACAGGATGTTAGGGGTTGGAACGATCTGGCAATCATCAAGTCCAACTCCCCTGCCAGAGCAGGACCTTAATCTAGTGCGGGTCGCACAGGAACACAACCAGATGGGTCCTGAAAGTTTCTAAAGAAGGAGACTCCACAATCTCTCTGGGGAGCCTTTTCCAGTGCTCTGTGACTATTACAGTAAAGAAGTTCTTCCTCATGTTGAGACGGAACTTCCTGTGCCATAGTTTACATCCATTGCCCCTTGTCCTATCACAGGGCACAAGTGAGCAGAGGCTGTCCCTTCCTTTCTGACACCCAGCCCTCATCTATTTAGAGAAATTTATTAGATACTCTCTCAGTCTTCTCTCCATACAAAAAAGTTCCAGGTGTCTCAGCTTCTCCTCATAAGGCAGGGCTCTAGTCCCTTAATCATCCTTGTAGCCCTCTGTTGGACTCTCTCAAGTAGATCCCTGTTCCTCTTGAACTGGGGAGCCCAGGACTGCATCCAGCATTCCAGGTGAGATCTCACATGGGCACAGTAAAGGGAGAGGAGAACCTCCCTCTATCTGCTGGACACATTCCTCTTAATGCACCCTAGGAAACCTTTGGCCATAAGGGCATACTGCCGTGCCAGTGCCCTTCCATTTGAGGCAATCACAGCTCCTCGGTGTGCAGAGGCAGACAAGCGCAGGGGGCCATCAGCTGCAATAGGATGTCCAGCTTCTATTTAATAACTGCAGTGTTTCTGTAATGGTAATGTTCTGTAAAATCCTGTGTTGCTGTCACTGGATGAAAGAGAAATGCTAATGAACATCTGATCAGACTTTAGTTTAAGGAAAAACATCACGATGGAGAGCTGTGAAGACAAGAACCAGAGAATGGTGGTGGCTGGAAAGGACCTCTGGGGATCATCCAGNGTTAGCAGCATTCAAGAAGGGGGTCTGTAGATTGGGATTTGACACCAACAGGCCTCCAGAACAGCAGGTCAGGCCTTCCTGCAGTGCATGGGCAGCAGCATCCTATAGTTGCTGTAGGGTACTGGTCTGTTGGGACAGGACAAGGGGTGATGGTTTTAAACTAAATGAGGGAGATTTAGACTAGAGAGAAGATTTTTTTTTTTTTTTTTTTTTGTATTTGGGTGAAACCTCCTGGGTTCCAGTTTGTGCCTGTTGCCGCCTGTCCTATCACTGAGCGATACTGAAAGAAGCCCAGCCCCATTCTCTTGCCCCCTGCCCTTTAGCCCTTGCTGAGTATTGATCAGATTCCCTCTCAGGCTGCTCTTCTCTAGGCTCAACAGCCCCAAGTCTCTCAGCCTTTCCTCATCAGAGAGACTCTCCAGGCCCCTCAGCATCTTCGTAGTCTCCATTGGAGGGTAGGGGAAGGCGAGTCATGTGTCACCCATGTGCTGCAATTGGTCCTGCTTTATAGAGTGAGATTCAGCACAATGAGTTGCAATCTGAAAGGTTTGATGTTTGGTGGGATCTGCAAGGTCTGATGTGAACAGATGTGTGGCTTGTCTGACATGGGACCTGCCCTCTGGGCGTTAAAATCAAAGATCACTTTTCCCCTCTCTGCCCTCCCGTCTGCAGCAGGTTGGCCTTGTTTCTGGTGGTGTGAAGGATTTGTGACAAGACACTAGAGCTAGGGGGGTGCAGCTGCTAACATCTCACAGACACAGGCTGGCTGGGGGGATTAAATGTGGTGGTGCATGGTCAAAGCAAGGCAAATAACTTCGGGAGGTGTGGAGATGGCATGCCTGAGCGCGGTGTTCTCTCCTGAGCCATGCCTCGCCTTGCTTTAATTGGGCTGATATCTGTAGGCACACATGGCACTGCCTGAGTGGTAACATTTCAGTTTTGTAGCTAATGCAAGGGACCAAAGCAAACAATCCAGATCCCAGAGTCCCAATGGGGCAAATGACATTTGAATTAGGCTCAAAAGCTGCAGTTTTGATGCTTGTTAGATTCCAACACCTTGCTCAGAGTGCTCAAAGTGTGGCGATGGGGGTGGGGTGGGAGGCTGCAGGGTAGAGCAACATTTGCCACCTCAAGCCTAATGACAGAATGGTAAAGATTGGAAGGGACCTCTGAAGATCCACAAGTTGCATTGGGTTGAAAGAGCCCCTCAAAGGTCATCTTGTCCACTGCCTCTGCAGTCAGCAGGGACACTTCCAACTACAGTAGGCTGCCCAGGGCCACACAGAGTTTGATCTTGAATATCTTCAGGGATGGGGTCTCAAATACATCCCTATGCAGCCTGTTCCAGTATTTCACCTCTCGCATTGTAAAGAACTTTCTCTTAATGTCCAACCTGAATCTCCCCTGCTCCATTTCCAAACCACTGCTCCTTGTCCTATCACCACAAGCCCTTCTAAACAATCCCTCCCCAGCCTTCTTGCAGGTCCCCTTCAGATATTGAAATGCAGCTCTAAGGTCTCTCCGGAGCAGACTGAACAGCTACAACTCTCTCAGCCTGTCCCCACAGCAAAGGTGCTCCAACTGTCTTTGTGGTTCTCCTCTGAACCCTCTCTGTCAGGTCCATGTCCTTACTTTGTTGAAGGCCCCAGAGCTGGACATAGTACTGCAGGTGAGATCTCACCAGCAGAGGCACAGAATCATCTCCATCTGCTGGCCACACTTCTTTTGATGCAGCCCAAGATGCCATTGGCCTTCTGGGCTGCAAGTGCCCACTGCTGGCTCATGTCCAGCTTCTCATCCACCAGCACCCTCAAGATCATCTAGTCCAACCCCTCCTGCTAGGGCAGGATCACCTAGATTAAGTAAGTAAATCATCCTGGAATGTGTCCAGGCAGGTTTGGAATGCCTCTAGAGATGCAGATCCAAATCTCTCAGCCTCATGCTGAAGTGCTCCTCAGAGGTGCTCACTGCTGTCAGCTCAGCTGATGGAGGGATGTGAAGAGGGCTGTTATCATGCCACATAGGAATCACTTTAATTAACAGAGCTTGCAAAGTCTCCCTAGGAAGGGTCTTGTGCCACCAAAACTGTACAGCCTGGCACTGCCGTGCCTTTGCTCCCCTCCATGTTGCACTACCGCTACTGAGCCTGTTCATGGCAGACAAAACCAGCAGGGATTGGGCCAAAGAACAGCATTTTACAGGGGTTCTGAGTATGGAAATGTCCTGGGGTCCATTGTTCCAGGATCATGTCTGCTCTGCTGCACACTCCTGCCCCACACCATCAGTCTTCAGATTTGGAGAGCTGGGGGTGAGGGTGGAGGAGCAGGGAGCAGCTCTACAGCCCCTCTCCCTCCACCTTGCCCCAGCTCTGGGAAGCAGAGCTGGCAGCCCAGTGCCACCGTCTACCCCGCTGCCTGCGAAAGCACCGCGCTCCCGCTCCCACCAATCAGCACAGACCAGGGGCCTGGAAGCATCTCTTGCCAATCACCTTTTTATTACCTTTAAAAAGCCAAGAAACCCCGAACAAGACAAAAACTGAGACCGTGTGAACATCATGCAATGGATTCGCTTTAAAGCAGGCTGGGGCAGGGAGGGGGGAGACCAGAAGCCATGTTAGAGTAGAAGTGTTGCTTCCCCCAGGTCTGAAGGCCAGATTGGGTGGACTGTCACCACTAAGGGTGGTGGTGACTCTTGTGAGTGATCAGATCAGTTCTGAAGCAGGAAATGGAAACGCACTCAGGAGACATCATCCCAGCTAACCCCAGTTCTGATCCTGACCCGAAACCAATTGCTTAATGTGGTCCCAGACTAGTTTGGGTTTAAAGGTCATCCAGTCCAACCCCCCCTGCAGTCAGCAGGGACATCTGCAACTAGAGCAGGCTGCTGAGAGCCCCATCAAGCCTGACCTTGAGTGAGAAGTGAGAAACGCTCCTAAACCTGGTCACAGGTACTTTCTGCCTGGCACTGTCTCTTTGGCAAGGAGCAGCACCATGAGCACTGTTCCAAGAAGTGTGTGTGGGTTAGTTCTGTTATTTAGGGTGAATAAAACTCTGGTAGTCAGTGGAGTGGAGGTTATGCAGGAGTGAAGCTACCACCCTCTGCCCTTCAGTCTCAGTTTGTCATCTTCAAAATTCAGAGCACTGCCTACAGCAGTATTAACTTCTTGAAAGAAGCTTCTATTATATTTGGAGAGGTTCAGCTACCATGAAAATAACTTTGCCTCTTGTCCGTCAAGTGGATGTGACAAAACACATGCCCTTATTTTCCTCAGGTATAGCTAACATTGCCGTTCATTACATTTAATGGAGCTGGGTCACCCACAAAGTTATTCATCTGGGATTTTCTGAGTGGTTTTTCACCTTCTCTTGGAAAAAAAAAGAAAAATTCTATCAGCATGTTCATGAGGTACAAATGGTGCTGGCATTTCGGCTGTTATTATGTTATTAACTTTTTTTTTTTAACCTAATAATTTTCAATCAGCAGTAAGAAGCAATTTTCCCTCACTCCAATGACCAGAGTTGGAGACTCTGCTAAGTGTTCTTGTAGGGTTCACCTTGATAGCCACCTGATTCCCTCCCAGACTGAAATGTTACCCCCTCGACGCTCTCGCTGTGCTTACCGAGAATTTCCATTTCCCCTTCGATGAGGGTTTTAATTTAGAAAGCAAAGACTTCCTAAGCTATGGGGGGAGATGGGGGTGGGGGATGGGTAAGAGAGATGGCACAGGAGAAGAAGGCTGATGACATGTAGTTGACTCCGGATCTGAAATATTTTATCCCTCCTCAATGTAGGTTAAATTATTCTTCACCTTTCCCACATCCATAATTGTCGCTGATCTTGGACCAACTCAAAACCCTACTACTGAGTTCAGTAGACTCAAAATTGCCACTAGAACTGGAAAAAAAAAAAAAACAAAAAAAAAGAAAAGAAAAAAAAAAAGAGAGATTTGTTAGTGTTCATATACAACATCCCAGGACTATACACAGCAAAATTTTTTTTTCTTTTTTTTTTTTTTCCTCTCATCACTGAGTATTTATTATATATAACAAATACATGAAAAAGAAAAAAAAACTATATTGTGTGATATAAATAGTTTATTTACATTACAGAAAAAACCCATCAAGACAATGTATACTATTTCAAATATATCCATACATAATCAAATATAGCTGTAGTAGTAGTAGTAGTACATGTTCTCATTGGTGTAGATTACCACAAATGCAAGGCAACATGTGTAGATCTTGTCTTAAATCTTTTTGTTTGTTTGTTTTTGTTTGTTTTTTTTTGTGTGTGTCTATGATACTGGAGTCCAAGCTCTCTGCAGTTAGTTTTGCCATTGTGGAAACATGCGCTCGTTTAAATTAACCTTGTCGATGCTCTTGTCGTGTTGTCTGAACTGTAGTGCCCTGTGTTCTGCTTCTGTCTGTGGATTCTGTTGCTTCTGGGACATTTCCTGGAAAAGAGAGTGGTAAGAAGATCAGGGCTCTTAACAGCAGGTGGCACAGGCAGGTGGCAGAGGCATCCTCTGGCCCTCAGCGCTTTTTCTCTTGCCTCATGAAATGAGCTGCCTGATCACACACAGAAACACTCAGGTTGGAAAAGACCCTCAGGATCACCAAGTCCAACTGATATCCCTGCTCTACAATGTGCACCCTAAACCATATCCCCAAGCACCATATCCAAACACCCTTTAAACACATCCAGGGTTGGTGACTCAACCACCTCCCTGGGCAACCCATTCCAATGCCTGACCACTCTTGCTGGGAAAACATTTTTCCTAATGTCCAGTTGCAGTTTGAGGCTGTTCCCTCTTGTTCTATCACTGTTTACCCATGAGAAGAGACCTGCACCATACCACCAAAAAACCCACCCTGCAAAACATGATGTGAACAAGAGTATGCCACAGAAAATCCTGGAATGATAGGGGTTGGAAGGGACTTCTGGAGGTACAGTGAGTCCAGCTCCCCCCGAATAAAGCAGGCTTGCCTAGGGCAGGTTGCACAGGGACGTATCTGTGTGGGTTTATAAACTCTCTAGAGAAGGAGACTCCACAACCTGAGGGCTGTGGTTTAGCAGCAGGCTTGGGACAGTTTGAGAATGATTGGAGTGGATGATCCTATGAGGAGTGGCTGAAGGAGCTGGGGTTGTTCAGCCTGGAGAAAGGGAGGCTCAGGGGAGACCTTGTTACTCTCTACTACTACCTGAAAGGAGGTTGTAGCCAGGTGGGGGTTGATCTCTTCTCCCAGGCATCCAGAGACAGAACAAGAGGACACAGCCTCAAGTTGCACCAGGGCAGGTTTAGGCTGGACATCAGGAAGAAATTCTTCACAGAGAGTGATTGGCATTGGAATGGGCTGCCTGGGGAGGTGGTGGAGTCACCGTCCCTGTAAGTGTTTAAAAGGAGACTGGATGAGGCACTTAGTGCCATGGTTTAGTTATTTGGAAGGTGTTGGTGATAAGTTGGACTTAATGATCTCAGAGGTCCTTTCCAACCTGGTTGGTTCTGTGATTCTGTGAACTGAAAGGTCTTTTCCAACCCAAACAATTCTATGTATCATCCTGCCCTCTGCATGGGTAGTGAGACAAAAAAGACTGCACACCCTCTTGGAGCAGCATGATAGAAAGCCCAATGATACTCTAGACTGTACACACATGGGGAAAAAAAATCCTTTTCCATTGGGATACCTTCTTTTTCTGCTAGAGGAAGGCTTTCAGCAGCACCTTGTGAAACACTGTAGGTCATGCACTGAGGGCAGCCCACTCTCTGGGTGCACTGAGAGCTCTGTGGCAAATAATGGCAAAAAACAGAGTGAAATAAATTTTTACTGACCCTTTAAAATATATAAATAAATAAAAGGCGGGTTGGGCTTTTTTTTTTTTTTTACCCCTGCTGAATGGGAGTGATGCTGTAGTGTTTTTGTGATGCCAACTGAAAAGCCAAACAAGAGCAGAAGGAGTTGGGCAGCGTTTCAAAACGCTGGAATGTAATTATATAAGTGTCTAAGAAAATGTGGGTCAGATCGTCCTGATTTGCCTCACTTTTAAGCCAACAGGACCACCCCCTCATGAGAAGCTGTATGGCTGTGTGCTATATTTTACCTCCTTCCTTTCTTGGAAGCAGTGAAGCAGGCTCCTACCATTACTCCAGGAAAAAACAGGCCTGCGTCTCCAGTGCTCTCTAAGGTCATGGCAGAGCTTTCCCTATGAAACTAATGCAGGCTGGAGCTGGTTTGCAATTGCATGACAAGCTCTTTATTCACCCTGTGCTCCTCAAAAGGCAGGCAAACCTTCTGAGTGAGTCAGGGAGCTGCTGTTAGCAAACACAGGGCTGATTCACCTAGCCTTTTGTCATCACAGAATAGTAGAACGGCAGCGGTGGGGAGGGACCTCTGGAGATCATTGAGTCTAGCCCTCCTGCTAAAAGCAGGGGCACCCACAGCAGGTTGCCCAGGATCACAATGTTCAGGTGGGTTTGGAATCTCTCCACAGACAGAGGCTCCACATTCTCTCTGGGCAGCACAGTCCAGGGCTCCAGCACCTTCACAGCAAAGAAGTTCCTTCTTAAATTCAAGTGAAACCTTCTGGGTTCTGTTTTGTAGCTGTTGCCCCCTGTTCTGTCACTGGGCACCACCGAAAAGAGCTCAGGCCCGTTGTCATGAGCCCCCCTATCCTTTAACTATTGATCAGCATTGATAAATCCCCTCTCAGGCTGCTCTTGTCCAGGCTAAACAGTCCTGGATCTCTCAGCCTTTCCTCCTCACAGAGATGCTCCAGGCCCCTCAGCATCTTAGTAGCCTCCACTGGGCACACTCCAGCAGCTGAACTGGGGAGCTCAGAACTGGACCCAATACTCCATCAGTGCATCTGGAGATGCACTCCAGATTGCTGGGCCTTCTTGACCACAAGAGCACACCGCTAACTCACGGGGATCTCTTGGTGAGTCTCATGTCAGTGTGCACACTGACAGCCTCCTGGCCCCAGCTCAGTGACCCCTCTTGTTCACTCACAGAATCACAGACTCAACCATAGATCGTCCAGTCCAACCTAGCACCCAGCCCTATCCACTGAACTAGACCATGCCGCTAAGTGCCTCATCCAGTCTTTCCTTGAACACCTCCAGGGACAGCGAAAGCTTGCACAGCAGGAGCTCACAGTGCTCCCCAGGGCACAGCAAGGACACCTCCACACGCTGAGAGACAGCACTGCTAAATGCTGCCAGATTGGGATGACTGAGATACCAGAGCTTCCTCCTGAGTGCCAGGGTGTGAGGATTTACACCCAGCACGCAGCCTTGAGAAGCAGGGGTGGAGAATCAGGCATAGGAAGCCACTGTGTGGCACCCACTGTGGGTGCAAAGAGCCTGAGTTTGTAAGAAATATGGAGGAAGCAGGTGGCTGGGGGAATGCCCAGGGTGGTTAGCAATCCTAGGGAGTGCTGCCAGGTGCTCCTGGGAAGCGGTGGATGCTTACTGCTCCCACTGGAAGCAAGGAGATGGGCATCTCACAGGCACTTTCCTAAACTCCACACTGACATAATCTATACAGTCACTTAGCCCAAGGTCAGAGACATCGATTCAGAGGTAGAGATTACTCCAATTAAGATGATGAAAAAGCATCTTTAACTAAAAATTCCCATGTTTTAATTGCATGGAAACCTGAGAAAGCCCCAGGGCCAAGTCCTGACAGCAGGCTTGCTTAAATGCAATAGTACTGCACATACAGGTACATTGTGTCTCAAGTCCACCTGGGTTTCTTAAGAGGGGTGTTGGCATTTAACCAGCTTTTCAGACTTAATCACCTACTCAATCTGCGTGACAGCTTTTCCTGGGCCCTTAAGTCTTTAATCAGAAGCTCTTTGTAGTGCTCTGTGTGTGGGATGCATTCATTTCTGAACCCAAGAGTTACATCACTGTAAGCTGGGTACTGGAGCACAGGCTGCCTGCTCTCCTTCCATTGAAGCCTCCTCACAAGCCAGAGTTACTCACAATGTGATTCGTGGCAGGTAAAATATGTTATGCATTCATTTTTAATCAAGTTATTTCTGCACATCAATAAGCTGCTGTGACTAGACATCAGGGAAGCACTGAAAATGCAAAGCTGTAAAGAAAACTGCTAGGGATCATAGAATCATAGAATGGTAAGGTTGGAAAGGACCTCAAGGATCATCTAGTTCCAACCCCCTGCCGTAGACAGGGACACCTCCCACNCTGCATGATGACACAAAACCAGACCTCTGTTATCTACCTAAGCCACAAGTCCTTAGGTGTAGGACCTGTGCTTCACTGCTCCACCTCCTTCCCTCTGTGCTTATAAAATCGCAGAATTGTCAGTGCTGGAAGGGACCTCAAGGATCATCTAGCTCAAACTCCCCTGCCATGGCCAGGGACACCTCACACTAGGTCAAGTTGCTGAGAGCCTCATCCAGCCTGGCCTTAAAACCTTCTTGGCTTCTGGCCCCCAACTCCTCTACCCTAGCTGTTAATTCCCATTGCTGGCACTAGCCATGAGTAGCCAGGAGGCACAACCTCATCAAAGCAGCATCAATTTTGGTAGTTGAGTTTTCAGCTAAATCCATCCCTTGAGTGGGCCTCATGCATGGCTACAGAAATGCCAACGGTGGCACAAAATCATGGCTAAGGGGGAAAGGGCAGGACAGCCTCAATCAGCAGTACAGCTTGTTTATTCAGTTCAAAGTGTCAGTGCAGTGATGGCCCTAAAAGTGCCTGGGAATTGCTCAGATGCCTGTGGTGATGGAGGATACCCCATAGATTTGCACTGCTGTACAGGCATGATTTTAAGAGCAACAAAAGTAGTCACAGGATCATTAAGGTCCAGCTGTCAACCTAACACCACCATGCTCACTAAACCATACCCCCCAAATGCCCTGCCCATCTCCGGGGATGGTGACTCCCTGGGCAGCCTGTTCCAATGCCTGACCACTCCTTTAGTGAAGAAATTTTCCCTAATCTCCAACCTAAACCTCCCCTGTCACAATTTGGGGCCATCCTCTTGTCCTATTGCTTGTTACTTAGGAGAAGATGCCAACACCACCTCACTCCAGCCTCCTTTCAGGGACTTGCAGAATGAGAAGATCTTCCCTCAGACTCCTTTTCTCCAGACTAAACAACCCAGGTTCCTCACCTACTCCTCAGAAGACTTGTGCTCTGCACCCCTTCAGCAGCTGATACACTAATGATAACTAAAATATTTACAGTGGTAGTCTGCTGTTGCTCAAAGGCAGAGTTTGGACACAGTGCACCAAACTCATTTGATAGAATAATTAGGTGAAGCTGCAACAAAATGAGCAGCAAAGAATTTGACGCTGAGTGAAGGAACTTTCCTTCCATTCTCTCAGGAAACTGGTAGGGTGGTTTCAGGACTTGGAAGGGTTCAGGGTGTGGAGTTCAAACCAGTGCACTCAGTTTCTCCAAAGCAGCTGACTTCAAAACCCCAATTACTTATGCATACACCGCTGCACCGCTCTCCCGTCGTGGAGTTCTCTTAGGCCACTTAAGAGCACACTTTGGCAAATGTACCTTGAATCATTATGCTGGGCTGGAGGATGCTTGGCAGTAATTACATGCATTACAGGAAAGAAAAAAAATTAAGTCAAAAGATCATAAATGAAGTTGGCTGCAGAGTGTGTGGGAAAAAGGTGCCATCTAGGTATGAAAGCAGCCTGATGGGCGACCTGCGTTACGGCACAGAGCGCACGGGCTGCAGGTTCAGACTGAAGTGCAGGTGACAAAACTAGAGTCACTTGACAAATAATACAGGGAATCTGGTCCCTCATCAGGCACCACACCTCCTTCTTCTTCATGCTGCACACTGCTGCCTCATCATGGAGCTGATGGACTCAGCTTGGCCAAAAAAAAAAAAAGCATCTGCCTTGTGTTACACCTTTAGGCTAGAGAAGGATTTAAGATTTCTTTTTCTTCTTTTGTCTTTTCCAGGAATAAATGTCACAGCTGTCTGCCAGCCAGGTAGTGCCACAGAGGAGCTCTGAAAGATGGCAGAGGTACAAACCACACAGAATCAAAGCATCCCAACATGGTAGTGGTTGGAAGGATCCTCTGGAGACCATCCAGTCCAACTCCCCTGCTAAAGCAGGGTCACCTACAGCAGCTTGCCCAGGATCACAATGTCCAGGTAGGTTTGGAATTTCTCCAGAGAAAAAGAGTCCACGACCTCTTTAGGCAGCCTGCTGCAGAGTTTTCCAGCATCCTCACACCAAAATACTTTCTCCTCCTGTGCTCCAGTTTCTGCCTGGTGCCCCTTGTCCTGTCACTGCACCCAGAAGAGTCTGTCCCCATCCTCTTGCCCCTACTCTTTAGCTCTTGCTAAGCATTGATCAGATCCCCTCTCAGGCTGCTCTTCTCTAGGCTTAACAGCCCCAGGCTTCTCAGGCTTTCCTGGAGCAAAGATGCTCCAGACCCCTCAGCATCTTTGTAGCCTCTGCTGGATTCTCTCCAGTAGATCCCTGTCTCTCTTAAATGGGGGAGCCCAGAACTAAACTCAGCACTCCAGGTGTGGCCTCATCAGGGCAGAGTAGAGGGGCAGGAGAAGCTCCCTCAACCTCCTGGTCACACTCTTCTGACTGCACCCCAGGAAACAATTGCTACTGGAATGGGGTGCCCGGGGAGGTGGTGGAGTCACCGTCCCTGGAGGTGTTCAAGGCACGCTTGGACGTGGCACTTGGTGCCACGGTCTAGTCTTGAGGTCTGTGGTAATGAGTTGGACTTGATGATCTTTGAGGTCTCTTCCAACCTTGCTTATACTGTGATACTGTGAAGATCACACTGATAGCTCATGCTGAACTTGCTGTCCACCAGAACTCTGTGGTTCTTCTCACAGGATGTCAGGGGTTGGAAGGGACCAAAAGAGATCATTGAGTCCAACCCCCCTGCCAGAGCAGGACCATACAGTCTAGCTCAGGTCACAGAGGAACACATCCAGACAGGCCTTGAAAGTCTCCAGAGAAGGAGACTGCACAGCCTCTCTGGGGAGCCTGTTCCAGTGCTCTGTAACCCTTACAGTAATGAAGTTCCCCCTTACGTTGAGGTGAAACCTCCTGTGCTGCAACTTAGATCCATTGCTCTTTGTCCTATCACAGGAAGTGAGTGAGCAGAGCCTGTCCCCACCTTCCTGACCCCCAGCCCTCAGATATTTATAAACATTTATTAAATCCCCTCTCAGTCTTCTCTTCTCCAGACTAAAAAGCCCCAGGTTCCTCAGCCTCTCCTCATCAGGCAGTGCTCCAGTCCCCTCATCATCCTCATAGCCCTCCACTGGACCCTCTCCAGCGGATCCCTGCCCCTCTTAAACTGGGGAGCCCAAAACTGAATGCAGTATGAGAACCTCCCTTGATCTGCTGGACACACTCTTCCCAATACACCCCAGGACCCATTGGCCTTCTTGGCCACAAGGGCACATTGCTGTCCCAGGGATAACTTGTTATCCACCAGCACTCCCAGGTCCCTCTCCACAGGACTGCTCTCCAGCAGATCACCTCCCAGCCTGTACTGGTGCAGTTTATTATTCTTCCCCAGATGCACAACTCTGCACTTGTCTTTGTTGAACCTCATTTGGTTCCTCTGTGCCCAGCTCTCCAGTCTGTCCGGGTCTCACTGGATGGCCGCACAGACTTCAGCTGGATCACCCAAGCCTCCCAGTTTGGTGTCATCAGCAAACCTGCTGAGCAGACTCTGCCTGTCTGTCTGTCTCCACACTCCTCCCCGCCCCATCAGTGTCACTGATGGGAGATATTGAACAGCACTGGACCCAGCACTGATCCCAGCAGGTCACCCCTCACCTGTACTGGTGCATGGTGTTGTTCCTCCCCAGGTGCAGGACTGCACCTCTCTTTGTTGAACTTCATGAGGCTCCCCTTTGCCCAGCTCCAGCCTGTCCAGGTCTCACTGAATGGCAGCACAGCGTGCTGGGCTGTCAGCCACTCCTCCCAGTTATTATGATCAGCTGGCTAAGGCAGCACTCCAGCCCTTCATCTAAGTCATTGATCAAGATGCTAGACGAGACTGGACCCAACACTAGCACCTAGGGAATGCCATGAACTACAGGCCTTCAACTAGAGCCTGCCCCCTGCTAGCACCAGTGTCACTTCATGTGAAATCCATCCAACTGAGGAACGAATCCTAGGGTTTGGAATTTTAAAAAGAAATTACTTTCTGAAAGAATGGTTTGCTTCTGTTGCTAGCTTGATTAATTCAACCTTGTGATTTCTGAGAGGAGTCTGGAGACATCTGAGACAGGCTTAGAGAGTTGGGGCTGTTCAGCCTGGAGAAGAGAAGGCTGTGGGGAGACCTCAGAGCAGCCTTCCAGTACCTGAAGGTGGCCTATAAGAAAGCAGGGAAGGGACTGTTCAGAAGGGCTTGTAGTGATACAACAGGGGGCAACAGTTTGAAACCGGAACAGGGTAGATTTAGTTTGGACATTAGGAAGTTCATTACTATGAGGGTGGTAGAACACTGGAACAGGTTGCTCAGGGAGGTGGTGGAGATTCCATCCCTGGAGGTCAGGGTTGATGGGGCTTTGAGCAGCCTGATGTAGTTGGGGATGTCCCTGCTCACTGCAGGGGGTGGTGCTAGATGACCTTTGGAGGTCCCTTCCAACCCAAACCATTCTATGATCTGAAGTGCAGAATTTACCCCAAGCCCTTACAGAGACAGTAAGCAGAGTCTGGTATGTGGGAGGGCAAGGATTGCGTTTTACCCCTCTCATCCTGAGCTACCTTGGGGCTGTCGTTTCCAGTCAGATAACCCTGTCCTCCTCATCAGAGTAAAAAATAACATGGTTTGGTGTGCCACCATCTAATGAAGAACCTGAAACATGTGTGGTACCTCTGAACACATGCACAAGCCTAATGAAATCATTTAATCAAGGGGATTGCAAACAGGCTTAAAAGTTTGTGTGCTTTGCCTGATTAGGACGAAGGGAATGGGCCTCTGAGGAAACCAGATGGAGATATGATTAGTTTTATTAAGTGTTGATCCAGCTGCTGTATTTATATCCCCCTTATTTATATGAACAATATTTGTCCAAGCATCTGAATGCAAAACAGGCAACTTCACTTGCTGTAGGCACTGCTGCTACCTAAGTTTGATTAAGATGGAGGTAAAAATTCAGTCATGATAATGAAGCAACACTGGCTGGCTGGTCCAGCTGCTATCTTCTCCTTGTTGGTGAATTAAACAACATTCGTTATCGGCCGTGCCACGGCAGGAATCTGAATTACCAGTGCACAAAGCAGGAAAACCAGAAGCCTGTTCTTTGTTCTACTGCAAAACAGCAGAGGTGCTGACCTTGTAATGCAGAGGACTACGACGCAGATGATGGCAATCTGGATGGTTCCAATCACAGCTGCTATTAAGACATACTGAAATCGTACTGGACCTGGAACCACGTACAGAACGCTGTAGTCCTTTTTTTCACAGTGTTGTCCAGTGTAGCCAGCATCACATCTGAAACAGAAAATGTTTTCTTTTAACAGTTAGGACCTGCTGCTCTCAAAGAATTGCACCTCCTCCCTCCCCAACCTCCCCCCCCGAAATTGTATCTGCGAAAAAAACCCAGTGGCCTAAGCATAAGCTGCTGGGTTTTTATGAAGGATGGGCTGCATCGGTGCCTCCTCCACCTTTCAGAGGAAAGATTTCAGGTCCTCAGCATTGCCATGCTCTGTGAGAGTGAACAGCATTGTGATGGTGCCAGAAATTGCCCAGAGGACTGGGACCTATCTAGCATCAAACGGAACTACTTGCATGTTGTGATGAGAATCCATTTAGCTCCTTGCACAACATATTTCAGACTTCTCCCTTCCTTTGGGGAGGTGGGGGAGGGTGAAAAGCCATCTTGTGGTGCCTCCTTATGTAGATTAGCCCTAAGGAGGTGATAAGCAATCATCCAAGCTCCATATAAAATGTGATTAGATGTTCCTGCAAGTGGATACATCATTTACATTTTGTCTGGTTGCTATAAAAAACCCTCTGTTGATGCTGCAACCACGGGCCCAAATGCCGCCTGCTGCGCTGCTCACCGCTGCCAACCCACCCCACAGCCTGGCATCTGCCCTCTGTGATTTTGGGGCACAAACACTACTTTTCTTATTTTAGCCCAAGCAAGAAAATTTAGCCCAAGCAAGAAAATATGAAAACCCAGGTAAACGGCAGCAGCAACCATAGATGGATTGCTTGGACCCCTCTCAGAAATGTTAGTGATGTACTAACCCTGATGGGTTAAGCCTTTAGCTTCCACCCTTTTCCTCTTCTGCATTCCCAAAGCAGCCAGCAGCTTGAGGAAAGGACATTTTCCAGCTGAATGGAGAACCTAAACCCCAGATGCTGCAAAGAGCAAAATGTGACCTGGCTGTTTGCAGGAGCTGGGAGAACCTGGCTTGAGGATCTGCCCCGGGGGGGTTGTCTGCTCCCTATCTTTGCTGTCCTAGCCCAATGTCCCAGGACAATGGTGCTTCATGCATAATAGTCCTTTCCTTTGCCACCAGGCAAAATGGTCTGATGGGTCTGCAGCACTAAGGGCCACGATTACTATTATTTTCCATACTTTTATCTACATTAAGTGCTTTATAGTCAGTATTTTCCTGCGTGCAGCCTTTCCTCATTGGTAGGAGAAGGGTTGGTTACCTGCAAGACGGTTCCAGCATGTTAGTGGAGTGCTCACACTTGCCATGCATGCAGAAGCCATTGTAATGCTCTGGACAGGGGATGTAGATCCCTCTTGCACTTTCTTCCAGTTTATTTGCATTCTCTGTGAACACAAGTGAAGGGAACATTAACCTGACAATGAAGGGTAAGGGGACATCATGGCAAGAGCTCAACCTAGGGAAGAAAGGGAAATCAAGAACAAGGCATGGAAGGTGGTGTTTGTGGGAAGCAAGAGCTAGGCTTTGCACCTTCAAACAGGTAGGCTGATGTGGACACAAACCTTGGCAAGGCTTCCTGTCCTTTTGCATATCTCATGCTGCCAAGTTACATGACCCAGAGCCCTGTGCCTTCTCCTCACCCCACAGCATGGGGGTACCTTTAAACTAGTTTGACTTTTTGTGCCTGCTTCTGCAACACTTAAATAGTCCTTAAGACTACAAACACTGAAAAATACTTCCTTCCATGTAGCCCGGAAAATGGAGGCTTCATGGTGGTTTCAAACAGATTATGTGCTCAATATTTACATCACGAGCTGAAATACAGAGTGATACTTGCAATAAACTCACATGAGTTTTGCAGGTCATTAATATGGGCAGTTTGGGCATATTCTGCCATTTAACCAATATTTCTGATATCTCAAAGGGTAAAATTTCTGTCTCTGTGATGGTATAATTTTGCTGCAACTAATCAAAAACCAGAAAGAAAAGAAAACTCACTGAATCCTACATGGTGGGGGCTGGAAGAGACCTCTGCAGATCAGCTGCCCCTGCTAAAATGGGTGCCCAGAGAATGCTGCCCAGGATTGTGTGCAGGGAGGTTTTTCAAAGTCCCCAGAGAAGGAGACTGCACAACCTCTCTGGGCAGCTTGTTCCCTGACTCTAGCACCCTCACACTGAAGAGGGTTTTCCTCCTGTTCAGGTAGAACCTCCTGGGTTCCAGTTTGTGCCCACTGCCCCTTGTCCTGTCACTGGACACCACTGAATAGAGTCCGGTCCCATCCTCCTCTTGCTCCTCACTCTTTAGCTCTTGGTGAGCATCGAGAAGATCCCCTCTCACGCTGCTTTCTTCAGGCCAAACAGCCCCAGGTCTCTCAGTCTCTCCTCACAGACATGCTCCAGGTCCCTTAGCATCTTTGTGGCCCTCTGTTAGATTCTCTGCAGTAGTTCCCTGTACTTCTTGAACTGGGAAGCCCAAAACTGGATACAGTACTCCAGATGTGGCCTCACCAGGGCAGAATAGAGGGGAAGGAGAAAATCCCTTGGCCTTCAGGACACACTCTTACTGCACCCCAGAATACCATTGGCCTTCTTGGCCACAAGATCGCACTGCTGGCTTATGGTGAGCTTCTTGTCTAGCAGCACTCCAGGTCCTTTTCTGCAGAGCTGCTTTCCTCCTCACCTGTACTGGTGCATGGGGTAAACTTCATGGTAGATGCCTGAGGAACTGTAGTTTGCACATTGCAAAGGAAGTCTCCAATGTTACGAAACGACTGCAGCTTGCATTCTGCCTCCGAGCCAGCCGTGCTTGGCAGTAGGCTCCATCCTACCTTTGGGAAAACTGCTTGCAGCAGATCCAAGATCAGATTTTCATAATGGCTTTTTTCCTGTTGCTGCTGTCCAAGTAAGAGTTTTGAGAGTCCCTTGCACCAACCAAGTTGGTTAATGTTGTTATCCTTAGGTTAAATCAAGCTCCCAGCAAACAGCAATGGCAGGGCACCCTCTACAGCAGGAACTTCTCTTTCATCCTTAGGACCTGCAGAACCGCTGCACTATGACCCATTAAAGCATACTTTGATATATATGTACAGGTGTTGAACACAGCCCTGGCTGCTTCTGCTTCCCTCCTTCCACTGGGACACCTGGGCTGTTAATGACAAGGTACTGGAGGAGGGGGGATCAGAGCATTGTGACAATCCAGGGCTCAGGGTTGATCGTGGTCTCTGGGATGGCACAGACAGGATAGACTGACAGGAGACATCTTATAGTGGGAGCTTGCCTAGGAATTTCTGCTGCTGGAAAGAGGTGGGAGTACTAGGTTCATTTGGTCTGATGCAAAACATTCCTGGCTACCCATCAGTCTCTTAAGTGGGACAGTGGCTACCAGTGTTATGAAATCCACACACAGAGGCTCATCATCCCACCAGGACTTCAGATATGCTCATTTTTCCTCCTGGAAATCTTCCAAGAACAGAGGTGTGACATGTGTTGGCTATCAATGGACCTTCCCAGCGTGCACACACATAGATCCTACTGTGCTTGGGACTTCTTGGAGTCCATACTCTGTAGTGATTATTTGTGCACCATGCTTGATGGCTTTTGGGAGTAGGACCTCTGGGACAGGAATGTCCCCTTGTGGCCAGGAGAACCAACAACATCCTGTGGTGCATCAAGAAAAGTGTGTCCAGCAGGTCTAGGGAGGTTCTCCTTCCACCCTACTCTGCCCTGGTGAGGCTACACCTGCAATACTGTGCCCAGTTTTGGGCTCCCCAATTCGAGAGAGACAGGAACCTGCTGAAGAGAGTCCAATGCAGAGCTATGAGGATGAGTGGGGAACTTGAACATCTCTGCTACAAATAAAGGCTGGGAGAGCTGGGGCTGTTTAGTCTGGAAAAGACTGAGAGAGTACCTTATAAATGTCTATAAATATCTGAGGGGTGGGTGTCAGGGTGAAGGTGCCAGGCTCTTTTTGGTGGTGCCCAGTGATAGGACAAGGAACAATGGGTACAAGCTGGAACACAGGAGGTTCCACCTCAACATGAGGAGACACTTCTCTATGATGAAGGTGCTGGAGCACTGGAACAGGCTGCCCAGAGAGGTTGTGGAGTTTCCTTCTCTGGAGACTTTCAAAACCTGCCTGGACATGTTCTCGTATAACCTGCTCTAGGTGATCCTGCTCTGGCAGGGGTTTGGAGTTGATTGTCTCTGGAGGTCTCTTCCAACCCCTAATATTCTGTGATGTCCAGGAGACTGCTGTGCATGTGTGCCTGTGTATCTCTGATCCTTCCTTCTCAGGCACTAGGATATCTCTGCTATGTCCATGCACCACCACCCCACTGTACGAGAATCCCCCCTCTCTCTGGGGAGCCAACATTGCTGCTAAAATGATAGGAGGCCATTTGGTTTCTTTCTTTTTTTTTTTTTTTTTTTTTAAACCACACTTCAAGATGGTGAGGGGAATTGTTACTTTCAGGACAGACTAATCTGCTAGGGCTTGAAAGGGGAACCAGGACTTCTCCTAGATGTGTAGGCTGTGTGTAGGCTGTAGGGCTGGTAAAAAGAGGAATGATTTTTCCTCCTCCTGCAACTCTGTGGGTAGAAGCAGTGTTTTCTTTAGAAAGGTCTCTAGCAGACTTTCAAGTAAATCTAGGATCCTGCAGAACTTGTAATTACACCTCTAAGTGTAATGTCATGATGGAAAGCACTTTACTGAATCCAAAATGAGATGGCCCAAGCTTTGCTAGCACTCATATGGGAACACTTGTCATCTGGCTGGAGAAAAACCATAATACTTAGACATATAGTGTCCACAGGCCCACATTTTGACAGATGACTCCTCTAAAAGAGTTAGGGATTGAACGTAAGGATGAGAGGAGATGGCCTCAGGTTGCACCATGGGAGGTTTGGGTTGGACATCAAGAAAAATGTCTTCACTAAAACGGTCAAGTCCTGACAGAGCCTGCCCAGGGAAGTGATGGAATCATCATCCCTGGAGGGATTTACAAGATGTGTAGATGTGGTTTAGCAGTGGAGTTGTTTGTGTTGGGTTAATGGTTGGTAATCTTAAGGGTCTTTTCCAGTCTAAGCTATTCCATGATTCTATCAAGGAAGAGAAGGGGGGAAAAAACAAACCTGTATTTAGCTTGATCTGCCCTTTTGAGCACTGAAAAGACTGACCACAATGAAAGCACCGTTTACTTCACATGAAGATGTTCCCCTCCTCTTCTGGAACATTCTGAATCCAGTCAAAATAACATCTCAAACATCATTACACAAAACATCTTTTCAGATATAAAAGAGAGACCCCCAAGCACCAGGACAGTCTTTAAAGTTCCTTTGTTCATGAACAATCTGAGCACCTTTCAGTCATTGATGAGGTTTAGATTGGATTAGGAAGAACACTGAAAATGTTTTCAAAGACTGGAACAGGTTCCCAGGATGGTGGTTGAATCCCTGGCCCTGGAGGTGTTTCAAAGAGGCAGAGATGTGGTGCTGAGGGCTGTGGTTTAGCACCACACCTGGTAGAGTTAGATAATGGTTGGAATGAATGACCTTAAAGGTCTTTCCCAACTAAAGTGATTCTCTGATTCTATGATACCTGCCATGAACGCACCACAGAGTTTACAAGACTATGAAACAAAAAACATAAATCAGCTCTGAAAGGAGAGGAGATGAATAACAAAGTGTTTAAATTATGGATCAAATAAGAACTGCACAAAGTTCAAGAGAGTAAAGCTGAATGAAATAGGTGCAGACTTCCCCTCTTGTTACCATCTGAGATAATTTACACATTCAGTACTAGAGGCAATCCACACAGATCTCACTACAGCATCACCAAACTAAGGAGCCCCTCTACCACACCAACCCCATCCCTACAGGGAGCCAAGCTGCCTGCTTGTTTCCAAGCACAGCACATCAGCATTCATAAAGCAATGACAGGGACCAAAGTAGAGGGCAGTCAGGTTTCAGTACTGTCAGCCTCAGTTGTTCAACATTAGGCCTGCTGCAGTGTTACTGGCAACTCTGTGTGCAATTTTCATCTGGGCCTTTCTGTGATGGCTGCAACGTGAGGCGGAAGCCTGAAGAGCAGAATTGGACTGCCTGGGTCAGTCTTTCCTATCTCTGGACAAAGAGAATTCCCTCCACGTTTCTCAGTCACAGAGAAATACACTCTCCCTCACCTTCCACATCTATGCAGAAAGCTGCTTCTTGAAGCATTCTGCTGATAGAAAATGCCACTTGGATCAAGCCAACATCTTTTGCACTTTTGCAGTGCTGTTTGCCTCTTTATCCCAGTGTGACACTTCCTCTTGCTCACATCTTTGGTCAGTGCCAGAACGTGCCAGCCTATCATGTAAGAGCTGCTGGTGAAAGCAGCTCAGTTTCACAAGCACTGAGGCCAGATGCTGCTTTGTGTGGGCTGGAAGAGTCTTGCATCCAGAAAGACCTCCCAGTTGAACCCTTGCACCCCAACCTTTCTGTGGATGGCAGGGCAATGCTGAGATGCTGAGCCATGGTGCTGGGGTAAACTGGATGGTGAAAAGCTACCCAGTAACCACCCATCCACTCAGCTTGCCTTTCCCAACAGATTATCTTCTGAAAAATTAAATGCATTATTTAAAGCTATCTCGTCGACATTCCTCAGTGTGGGTGGCTGCTCCTGCCTGCTGTTGAGGAAGGTGTGGAAGAATGGTTTCAAATACACTTTGTTATTTAAACATGAGCCAGCAGTGTGCCCAGGTGGCCAAGAAGGCCAATGGCATCCTGACATGTATCAAGAATAGTGTGGCCAGCAGGAGCAGGGAAGTCCTTCTGCCTCTGTATTCAGCACTGGTTAGGCCATACCTTGAATACTGTGTCCAGTTCTGGGCACCTCAATTTAAGAAAGATGTTGGAGTGTTCAAACATGTCCAGAGAAGGGCAGCATGGCTGGTGAAGGGGCTGGAGGACAGCCCTGTGAGGAGCAGCTGAGGGAGCTGGGGGTGTTCAGCATGGAGAAGAGGAGGCTCGGGGCAGACCTTAATGCTCTCTACAGCTACCTGAAAGGAGGTTGTAGCAAGGTAGGGGTTGGTCTCTTCTCCCAGGCAATCGGTGACAGAACAAGAGGACAGTCTCAAGCTGTGCCAGAGCAGGTTTAGGCTAGATGTTAGGAAGAAGTTCTTCACAGAAAGAGTGATTGACATTGGAAGGGGCTACCAGCAGAGGTGGTGGAGTCCCCATCCCTGGAGGTGTTTAAAAGGAGACTGGATGAAGCGCTTAGTGCCATGTTTTAGTTAATTAAAAGGTGTTAGGTGATAGGTTGGACTTGATGATCTCAAAGGTCTTTTCCAACCTGCTTAATTCTGTGATTCTGTGACTCTGTGGTTATTGCCATTTTAATTTCTGGTTTAGCTCTATGCCTTCCCTTCAGGTGTTGGAAATCAGTCTGACTTCCAGTGAAGGCTGAAATTCTGAAGTCTGCCCAGCTGCAGGACCCGACTCTGCAAGTAATTCAAACAACACAGCCAGGTCTGCCTGCAGACAGCCCTCACCAGTCCCCAGCTCCCGATTAGACAACTGACCATGAGAAGCAGCACTGCTGACAAACCAATAAATCCATTAGTGCCCTTGATGAGGATTATGTGAAGTACTGCCTGGAGTGCCCAGAAAATTCTTTCCAGGCAGAAGTTCCTGCAATCCACTTGGGAGAAATTAGATTTTAAAACCAGGCAAAAATAGGGTTCTTACGTAAAAAATTAACTGCCAGGCACTTAATGATTCTGCCAATCTTTAAGGTTGATTTTCTAGGTGTTTTTTTCTAGATGATTTTTAGGCAAGCAAAGTAGAGGACCACAGCCTGTAAACTGCCATTTTGGCAGCTTTACTGCTGTACAGAGTGGAATATTGGAGCTTATGGAAATAACAGTTGCTGAGTTATGCCCATATGAGAAAATATGAGCTGGCTATCAGTGTTAAACTTGGTATAAAGTCCTCACTGGGCCAAAGGAGGGCCTGAAAATGTACACACACGTGGATGTCGTCAAATGAAGGATGAGATGGTGACACCTAGCTCGTTGGAGGCAGTGGTTAAAGAGAATTGACTTATATAATAATTTAATCTTTTAATACTGCTGAGGTCAGTCAAGTTTGCAACTGAAAGCTCTCTCTTATATTGAGGTAGTGACTCCCTGCACATCACATTATCAGAGGATTTCTGAAGGGGGAAAGGGATTTTTGGGTCAAATATGTATGTCCCTAACCTTCTCAATCCCTTCTGGAAGTGTGTCCCTCCTCACTCCTTTTAGCTCCTTGGCAGCTCTCCCAAAGATGTGCTGCAGAGCACTTGGAACTTAGCAATCCTCTTCTGCTCTGCAGTTCCTATTTGAAATCAAAATAAAGGTTCAGAGACTATCAGCCTATGGAGCAGGAGCAGAGGATGTCCTGAGGTTTGTGGCAGAGCTTGAGTGACTGATTAGGAGTGGGAATCTGAATTCTGTGGATGATCCTAGGAACAACTTATGTTACTTATCTGCAGTCCTCATAGCGTCAGCTGCTCTTCTGGGGTACAAGGGAGCTTCCTTAGCACAGGAGTGTTTGGAGGAACAGTTCAAAGGGTCCTTCTGCAAACTCAGGAGGAAAGAGGTGGTAATGG
This sequence comes from Ramphastos sulfuratus, assembly GCA_013399055.1. Classification (NCBI taxonomy): domain Eukaryota; kingdom Metazoa; phylum Chordata; class Aves; order Piciformes; family Ramphastidae; genus Ramphastos; species Ramphastos sulfuratus. The sequence goes on along the minus strand of WBNM01026050.1, from coordinate 30,415 downwards.
TGCTGCTCCCGCTGGAAGTATGGAATTCATTTAGTAGGTTTTCTGGTACTTCCTTTCCTCTCTAACAGCATCTAGCAGAAACTGAGGTCCCAGAGCAAGTCCTTAAGCAAGCTTCCTACTTGTAGTGAAGAACCATGATGATAAATCTCAGCTCTGACCCAGCCCTGATGATGAGAGAAAAGAGATTCTCCTGAGTCTTTTGCTCTGCAGCTCTGAACATCCTGTCCTTGACAAAGCTGCCAAAAGCCATGTTATTGTCCACCAACACAGACATACCTCACCATTAAGGGCTGCTCAGAGTTGATCTATCAATGATCCTGACACTGTGTTCCCTTCTTTAAAAACCTTACTCTTGATCTCACAAATAGAGATTTTCTCCTTACAGTGAAGAAAGTGTGTGCAAGGAACTTGCCCGAAAAATCAGAGTCATAGAATGGTTTGGGTTGGAAGAGATCTCTAGAGTCATCCAGTCCAACCCTCCTGCAGTCAGCAGGGGCATCTTCAACTAGAGCAGGTTGCTCAGAGCCTCAAACATCCTGACCTGGACTGCATCCATGGATGAAACATCTACCACCTCAGTGGGTAACCTAAGCCAGAGTCTCACCACTTCCATTGTAAAAAATACTTTTCCTTGTATTTAAGGCTACATCTCCCTCTTTAAGTTTAAAAACCCACCAACCCCTTGTCCTGTCATAAAAGACCTTCCTACAAAGTCTGTTCCTTATTGGCCCCATTAAGCATTGAGAGGCCACCAGAAGGTCTCCCTGGAGCCTTCTCCTCTTCATGCTGAACAACTCCAATTCTCTCAGCCTGGCCTCACAGCAGAGGCGCTACAGCCCTTGGATGATTTTTGTGGCTTCTGGATCTGCTCCAACAGCTCCATGTCCTACTTCTGCTGAAGGCTCCAGAGCTTCACACAGCTCTGCAGGTGGAGTCTCACCAAAGTGGAGTAGAGCAGCAGAAATCCCTGTTTGGGTGGGTGTTGGAAACAAGATTCAGCAGGAAGTGCTTGCAGCTGCTCAGGAGGGAGCTCCTCAGCCCACGCTCCCTGAGAGCTACTGGAAAGTGAGACACCAAATGTCAGCTGAAAATGTCTGGCACCATTATCCTGCAGCCACTCCAAGTATCAACTCTGAGCTGGGCTTTCTACATAAAGAACACAAAGAGAGCACATGAAGGACACTCACACAGTCCCAGAATAGTGGGAGTTGGAAGGGACCTATGGAGATCATCCAGTCCAACTGTCCTGCTAGCACAGGTACACCTAGAGCAGACTGCTCAGGATCACAATGTTCAGGCAGGTTTGGAATCTCTCCAGAGAAGAAGACTCCACAACCTCTCTGGGCAGCCTGCTGTAGGACTCTCACTCTCACACTGAGGAATTTTTTCCTCATCTTCAGACAGACCCTCCTGGCTTCCAGTTTGTGCCTGTTGCACCTTGTCCTGTCACTTGGCACCACTGAGTAGAATCTACCTCCATCCTCTTTCCCCTGCCCTTAAGATCTTGCTGAGCATTGAGAAGATCCCCTCTCAGGCTGCTCTTTTCCAAGCTCAACAGCCCCAGGTTTCTCAGCATCTCTGTAGAGGGGGAGAAGAATCTCCTTTGACCTGCTGGTCACACTCTTCTTAATGCACTCCAGGAAACCACTGGCTTTCTTGGCCACAAGATCTCACTGCTGACTCATGGTGAACCTGCTGTCCACCAGCACACCTAAGTCCTTCTCTATGGAGCTGTTTTGCAGCATGTCAGCCCCTCACCTGTACTGGGGCAGGCCTTTGTTCTGCATCAGATGCAGGACCACACACTTGGCCTTGTTGAGCTTCATGAGGTTCCCTTTTGCCCAACTCTCCAGCCTGGCCATGTCTGGCTGAATGGCAGCACAGCCCTACCTGAAAGGAGGTTGTAGCCAGGTGGAGGTCAGTCTCTTCTCCCAGGCAACCAGCAAAAGAACAAGGGGACACAGTCTCAGATTGTGCCAGAGGAGGTATAGGCTGGATGTTAGGAGGAAGTTCTTCACAGAGAGAGTAATTTGCCTTTGGAATGGGCTGCCCAGGGAGGTGGTGGAGTAGCCCTCCCTGGAGGGAAGGCTCCCTGTGAGCTCCTGCTGTGCAAGCTTTTGCTGTCCCTGGAGGTGCTCAAGAAAAGACTGGATGAGGCACTTAGTGCCATGGTCTAGTTGATTTGATAGGGCTGAGTGATAGGTTGGACAGGATGAACTTGGAGGTCTCTTCCAACCTGGTTGACTCTATGATTCTGTATTAGTTACTTTATCAAGAGGGAAAAAAGAAAGAAATTGAAGTTTGTGAATGGAATTACATCCCCTTCTTTTCCGAGGCACAAATAGCCTCCCTCAATGCAGTAATTTATTAATTTTAACTGTCCCCATGCAAATGAGTTTCCTGGAATAAGATAACATCCACTTTCCTTTTTAAAAAATAATCCAGTGGGTTTTATGTTGGAGATGATGGCAAGATGTCCCAGCACCCTGGGAAAAAAAAACCCACACTACAGCAATGTGTCAGGATTACTCAGCCTGCTGCCATCATTAATAATAGAAACCAATGAATGAAGCCACTAATAACCTCCAGATGGTCAAATGGGGAACAAAATGCTTCCAGCTTGTCAGCATACAGATGTGCCCTATGCTGTATGTGTTAAAGCTGGTGAGATACTGGCACAGGTTGCCCAGTGAGGTCATGGATGTCCCTTCCCTGGAGACCATGTTGGATGGGGTCTTGAGAAAGCTGTTTTAGTGGAAGGTGTCCCTGCCCATGGCAGGGTAGTTGGAACTAGATGATCTTTAAGGTCTCTTCCAACCCAAACCATTCTATGAGTCTTATGATTCTATCATTCAATGAACCTTCTGTGTTTGTGATGACTTCTGGAAATTTGGCAACTTGCTCATCACTTCCCTGCCCCTGCTAAGACCCTTTGTGCTCCCCATGCTAAACACAACCTTCCCTTTGTTCTTTCAGTAGTTACAGTCCATCCATACCCACTGGTGAGGAGCAGGCACCTTACCCTAGAGACTGTATAGCAGCTGAGGCTATACAGTCTATATAGGTGCTACCATGCAGATACTGCTATTCAAGGTGCAACAGAAGCCCAAAACAGAAGCCCAAAAGCTTGTATCAGGGATACAAGCAGACACTAGCAACCATTGCTCACATGTCTGAAGAGCCAAGCTGAAAGAGAAATAAAGGCCACGTGGGATAATTTGTTGCTTCAAACCAGCATTTTTTTGGTGCTCAGGTGCTCACATTAGACACAACTCCTCCCTGGAGTGATGGTTTCATTCAGGGAGCTAAAGCAGGCTATTGTCTCACCTTTTCTGACCTCCTGTGCTTCATCACCAACTCATTTCATCCACTCAGCCCTATGGAGCCTGTCGATAAAAGCAGTGGTCACTGCTATGTCAAGCAGATGCTGCACACTTGATTTGAAGTCATCAAGAGATGATGCACTGACCTCTTCCATCAGCAGCTTTATGGACCAGCTGATCACTGGACAGCAATGGCACCTGCTTGCTTCCCAGTCTGGTAGACTGGCAAGATTTTCAGCTCTCTATGTCATCTCTGTATAAGCTGTCAGCAACACCTCAACATCAGGAGAAACTTCTTGACAGTGATGGTGAGAGCAGGCTGCCCAGAAAGGTTGTGGAGTCTCCCAGGGATGCGTTCCTGTGTGACCTTCCCTGGGTGATCCTGGTTTGGCATGAGGTTGGCATTTGATGGTTTCTGAAGGCCCCTTCCAGCTGCTACCATTCAGTGATTCTGTGAAGTGATCTCTCAATAGTTGGTGCGTAAACTGGACAGACAGGGCTCCTTAAGGTCATCACTGCAGTCCTTGCCATGGCCGTGATCTAAGGATGCAAGGCCCTGTTGTGGGTTTATCACAGCCTCGGGCAAAGGGGCCTTTCCTTCCATCATGCCATGACTGAATCCATCTGCCTTAATCCCATTCCTAGAACAGGTTCAACCCCTCTTTATGCTAACCCAGCTACTCTTTGTTTTCAGAATGCTGCTGACAGTCCCTACCTCTCCAGAAAGCTTCCTACCTCTCCAGAAAGCGCCAATTACAAACTCACAGAATTGCTAAGGTTGGAAATGTCTAACCCTCAACACAACCCCACCAAGCCCATCAAACCATATCCTAACGTGTCAGGTGCTGCACATCTGAACACCTCCAAGAATGGTGACTCCACTTTGAGTGTTTGCAAATCCAGTTCCTGAATCTGGCTCCCATCTGCTGCTGAATCCAGGCTGGGAGTTCCCCTTTACCTGCCCACAGCAGCAGTAGTGATGGTGATACCACTGCCATCAGGGGTTGGGTTGCATATTGGTTTGTGTCTCTGTTTCTGTTTCATTTGACTTCTTTCCATCCCAGCTGGTTTAGTTTCTTTCCCAACTCATCAGCCTCTTTCTCTTTTTCCTTTTCTCTTCCATTTGAGAAGGCAGAGGGGCTCATTGAGAGCATTGGTCACTTGTCTGGTGGCCAGCCCAGCCCTGGCCCTTGACAATAAGAAATTCCAGGTTACCATACAGCTGCCCAGCAATACCGGTCACCTTCCTTAAGTAGTGGTAAAGAGACAAAACTTCCTGAACCTGAACTTGACCCAGTGTGGTGTCCTGCTCTTCCTGCTTTGTGTGCTACTGTGCAATTCCTCTATCAAAGCAGCCTTGAGAGAGAGAGAGGCTCATTTCTATGTGGATGCAGCCAGATGACATTTCCAAATGCCATACATTTGCATATGAAGGTTCCACTTTTTTTCCCCCTGCTTCGAGTAAACAGAATCTGCTGTGACTCCAAAGCAGTGCTTTCCCTCAGTTGATGCTTTCTTAGAACCAGCCTCTTTAAGAAGCTTAAAATACCCTGAAACACCTCATTTTCCTAACTTGGCAACCTCAGCTATCATCATTATCTATGGGCAGGGCTTTTAAATTGGAGCTGTGCCTTTGATATCAAACTGAGGGCAGAGAGCAGCACCGCAAGACCTTAAGATTGGATATGAAATGGCTAAAGATAATCTGCAACACAAATCAATATTTGCAAATAGGCCTCCAGATGTATGATGGAAGCTTGTGGTCATCCTATAAAAGGCTGCAGGTCACATTCATTATCGCTATGAAGATGGTATTGATTTTTGTCACTGATCTTTCACTGGAAAACAAGAGCAGGAGCTGCTGGGGAGCTCTGAAAGTGCAAACCTAACACAAACCCACAACCTTCTGCAATGCCAGGAAAGCCAAATGGACATGATAGATTCAGCTCTTTTGTCAAAGGAAGATAAGGTTGAAGCAGATGGTATGTGAGCAAAGTTTCAACCTGAATGCATGGCTTTCTAAAGCCCAACAGTGCCAGCAAAATAGCCCAGTTCTGTGGCACGAGGCAGATGAACATGTTACCTGCATACCAAAGAGCCACCCAACGAGGAGCCTTCAGCTATGTGCCATGGAGGAGCTGAAAAGCTTCCTGTTGGCAATGTGTGTATGGAAAACTAAGAACCTCGGTACCTTTCCTGTACCTCCTAGCAAGGGTAGGATGAGTGACATATCATACACAGATTGATCCCTGTCCTTGTACAGGACCTTGTACCCTTGGGCTGAGCTGACCAGCTAAGGGTATGCCCTGAAGGAAGCGAACTTTTGGCATCATCTGGCAGCGTGGGAGCGCAGATGGCATGCAGAGTGGATGGTGGAGTCACCAGACATCAGCTGTCTTCCCCTCTCATAGCTCAGCCCTGCTCCACAGCCAAGCAGATCTTCTCCACATCACCACTACCCTGTGAATGGGTGAATGATGAGGTGAACATGAGCTGCTCCCTTGAGCCCCTGCTACATCTGCTGCCAGGGGACTGTGGCAGGTGCTTCCCAACGGTGACAACAGACACAACAACCCCTGGGAGTCACCACCACAATGTGGCTTTAGCTTATGGAGTTTCACCCATCTGCCACTGCATTTCCAGAGGACTCTATTCTTCCCTGTCAAGTGGCAGATAGCATCAAATATGACAAATGGGATGAGGTGCCAGAAAGCTGATAAATACTTTTGATAAGGCCCTAAAAATAGTAAAGGATATTTGTACCCTTCTGACACTTCTTGGAAAGCAGATAGATATGCATGACCTAAGTTTTAGGAGGGGTGTCAGGAATATTGATGTGTGGAGGGAGCAAGATCGTTTTGCTGGCACTGCCTCGGGGGACAGTCACATGAGTAACGATGTCTCCTGTCTCCCAGCCATAGCTGGGTGGGAAGGGGGCTTGGGAAGGGCTAAGCCTTTAATGCCCAGACAGAACAAAAGGATTTGGCTTGCCAGAGCAGGTTTGCCCACCTAAGATGTGCCTTCTCCTCCATGGGGATGATGAAATAAGAGAAATAGGAGGAATCTCAGTGTCTAGTGGGACTCTGTGAGGCTGTCTGGCAATGTGGTTCACACCAGGCTGCCACTGCTGTATAGCTCTGGAGGGCTATGTGGAAATGAAACTGCAATAAACACAATGGATAAAGTATGCATCCGTTTTGATGGAAGAAAATACCAGACTGAACAAGAGCTATGAATAACCATTTGGGTGCAGATTTGTTCTACAGGACTGGTAAAACAGGGCGTTGCGGTGCCCTGAGCTATGGCTTTGCAGTTGCCACCAGGCTAACTCATGTTCCATGCATGACTGAGCCCAGTGTGTCACTGGGAGCACATCTGTACATTTAATTTACTATTTCCAACCTATCTCTGGGAATGTGGAAGTCAAATACAGGTTCTTCTTCTCCCCTCCTGCCTGGACACTTGGGTCCCTGTACAGCCTGCTCTGCATGACCCTGCTTTAGCAGGAAACTTGCTCTAGATAATCTTCAGATCAGATCCTCTTCCAGCCCCAACCATTCTGTGACTCTGGCATTCCAAAGGCCTCCAATTACAGAATCACAGAATCAATCAGGTTGGAAAAGACCTTCAAGATCATCAAGTCCAATCCATTCACGCATGCAATCCTCATGTCTTGCAGTTATTCCCTCTTAGGCACTGATGCAGGGGGCTGTCAGGAATTTCTTCACGGATGAAACTAGTGGCTCTTCCAGTTTTTAATCACAGAACTAGAGAATGGTAGGGCTTGGAAGGGTCCTCTGTGGATCATCTCGTCCAACCACCCTGCTAAGGGCAGGGTCACCCAGAGTACACTGTCCAGCATTGCAATGTCCATCTGGGTTTGGAATTTCTCCAGAGAAGGAGACTCCACGACCTCTCTGTGCAGCCTGCTGCAGGGCTCCTGCACCCTCACACCAAAGAAGTCTCTCCTTAAGTCCAAATGAAACTTTCTGTGCTCTAATTTGTACCTGTTGCCTCTTGTCCTATTATCAGGAACTGCTGAAAGTGCCCAACCCCAGCCTCATGACCTCCAGCCTTTAGATATTCATCACCATTGAGAACTTCTCCTCAGTCTGCTCTTTTTCAGGCTAAAGAGCCCCAGCATTCCATTGATCAAATTTCCTTTTAATTATGTTATCTGTGGATTAACAAGACCTGTCTCTGTGTTTGCACAGAGAGGCAGGCACTTACCACCTGTGTCTACCTGATCATATTTGAAGGAGCGCACACACACACAGATGTTATGCAACACGAAGCTGCACTTCCCATCAATCCTGGCTTTGTCTCTCCAGCTATGTGAGTGGTTTTCAGCGGCAGAAAGATCGAGCAGGTGATCAATGAAACAAACCAGGAGCTTTCATTTGGAGAAACTGCTGTGAAGAAAAGCGAACCCTAATCCAATTAACAGCCTGTCCCCTAATTGCCAATAGGAACTCCAGGGCTGAATGGATTGTTTTCTGTGGAGATCAATGGATGGCAAGAAGCAGTAGTTGAAAAGCTCTCCAACTTGTCTTCAGGCCTTCCAGAATGATGTTATGTGGATTTACTTTTGTGTTGCACACTTTGAGCTTCAAAAATAGCAACTGAAAGCAAGGCTGAATGGTGGAATGATCAGAGAAGTTTGATGGAAGGTATGGAGATTGGAAAGGTCATCCAGGTTCATGACAGAGTGGCAGACAAATAGGTCAGGGATGCAATTTTGGCCCCAAGGCACTTCCTTCAGTCATTTTCACAGAATGACAGAATCACAGAGTGGTAGGGGTTGGAAGGGACCTCTGGAGATCATCAAGCCCGATCCTCCTGCCAAAGCAGAACCACCTATAAGCGGCTGCACAGGGCTGGTGTGTTTTAAATGACTCTGGAGATGAAGACTCCACCACCTCTCCGGGCAGCCTTATTTTGACAACCTGCAGGCTTTACGGCTCTAGTTTTGCACTGATTTGATATTCAGTTTTGATAACTAAAAGCAGCCTTTTTGTCTTTCCTTTTGTTTGAGGGGTGTGGGGTGTGTGCATTGGTACAGTGCTGCCAAGCTGGAATGTGACACTCATGAGGCTCCCTTCCCTGCTTTTCCTTTTTATTTAATCCAAGGCAGCATCTGTGCCTGTATAAACATGCTGCCTGAGAGAATCCATCCAGGAAACTGGAGAGATCGCTGCAGAATTTGGGGGAAGTGTGTGGAAGAAAATAGGAGAGTGAAACAAAAATACTTCGCTCCTCTATGTGGTGTTTCTGAACGCTTCCTGAATCATGTGCTTGGCAAATCCCTTGTGGGTATCTTGGTTATTTTAGTTGCCAGAACATGACCCTGAATGGCCTGTGACTACTCAGAGATCTATCTGTTGTTGGCTAAAAGCATGGCTTCAGCTGTGCTTTTCACTGCCTTTTTTGAGGGCTGCTCAGAAAAGTAAACACATTTTACTGGTGTGTTGGAAAACTGTGATCACTTCTCCACGCAGAGCAAAGCTGAGCAATGAATCCTGCCCTCTTTGCCTCTATTTTTGCCTGTCTCCCCTGAGCACTGCACTGTAGAACTCCGCTGGTTATGACTCCACACTGTCTACAACTTTGCTTTCTGGATCTGCCCACTTCTACTGTTAAAATCTTTTGTGGCTGCTCAGAGGATCATGTTTTAGCAGACCATATATCAGAAATTCCTGATCAGTAATCAGGAGTTCTTTGGTTTCCTGTCCCATGCCTGCAGCTGGGAAGATTTCCTTTACTATTCCAAATGTTAAGTAGAGAAGAGCATGGTAAAACAACTAAGATGCCACTGAATCTGGAACTTGCTCGACTCTTTTCCTTAATTCACCAAAGACAGACCTTNAAGCGGCTGCACAGGGCTGGTGTGTTTTAAATGACTCTGGAGATGAAGACTCCACCACCTCTCCGGGCAGCCTTATTTTGACAACCTGCAGGCTTTACGGCTCTAGTTTTGCACTGATTTGATATTCAGTTTTGATAACTAAAAGCAGCCTTTTTGTCTTTCCTTTTGTTTGAGGGGTGTGGGGTGTGTGCATTGGTACAGTGCTGCCAAGCTGGAATGTGACACTCATGAGGCTCCCTTCCCTGCTTTTCCTTTTTATTTAATCCAAGGCAGCATCTGTGCCTGTATAAACATGCTGCCTGAGAGAATCCATCCAGGAAACTGGAGAGATCGCTGCAGAATTTGGGGGAAGTGTGTGGAAGAAAATAGGAGAGTGAAACAAAAATACTTCGCTCCTCTATGTGGTGTTTCTGAACGCTTCCTGAATCATGTGCTTGGCAAATCCCTTGTGGGTATCTTGGTTATTTTAGTTGCCAGAACATGACCCTGAATGGCCTGTGACTACTCAGAGATCTATCTGTTGTTGGCTAAAAGCATGGCTTCAGCTGTGCTTTTCACTGCCTTTTTTGAGGGCTGCTCAGAAAAGTAAACACATTTTACTGGTGTGTTGGAAAACTGTGATCACTTCTCCACGCAGAGCAAAGCTGAGCAATGAATCCTGCCCTCTTTGCCTCTATTTTTGCCTGTCTCCCCTGAGCACTGCACTGTAGAACTCCGCTGGTTATGACTCCACACTGTCTACAACTTTGCTTTCTGGATCTGCCCACTTCTACTGTTAAAATCTTTTGTGGCTGCTCAGAGGATCATGTTTTAGCAGACCATATATCAGAAATTCCTGATCAGTAATCAGGAGTTCTTTGGTTTCCTGTCCCATGCCTGCAGCTGGGAAGATTTCCTTTACTATTCCAAATGTTAAGTAGAGAAGAGCATGGTAAAACAACTAAGATGCCATTGAATCTGGAACTTGCTCGACTCTTTTCCTTAATTCACCAAAGACAGACCTTCTTTGTCATCTGTCATGAAACTCTGCAATGGCAGGACAAAGCCAGAACCTTTGCACATTCTTGGGTTTGCAACAAAAGGGTCCAATGCCACTCTACAGTTAAGCTTTTTGTCTAAAATGCCAAAGGTCTGTCAGCAATAGCTAGTCTGTGAGACACAGAGAGGAGACCACCTAGTGCTCTGGAACATGCTTTGTACCTACCAGTAGCCTCAGAAGCTGAAAGAGAGCCCTCCAGGGGCTGAAGACACTGTTACAGTATCAGAGAGTCACAGAATCACATAATGATGGGGGTTGGAAGTGACCTCTGGAGATCATCTAGTCCAGCCCCCCTGCTAATGCAGGGTCACCCAGAGCAGGTTGCACAGGATGGCCTCCAGTTGGGATTTGAACCACTTAAGAGATGGAGATTCCACCACTGCTCTGGGCAGCCCACTATGGAGCTATCACTTCTCTTTGTCTAATGACTGGAAGCCCCATCCATGGAAACACTCCAGGTCAGGTTAAGTGGGGCTCTCAACAGACTGATTTAGTTCAAGTCCCTGCTCACTGCAGGGAGTCTGGACTAGATGACCTTTGAAGATCCTCTGCAATCTAAAGAATACTGTGATACTATGACTGCAAGTTCTTCCAGAAGCACGATGTCCTTGAAGCGGACATTGTCCTTCATGGACCCAGCTCCAACTCTGCCTGCTGAAATATCACAGAATCATCCAGGTTGGAAAAGACCCTCAGGACCACCAAGTCTAACCTATAACCCCACTCAACAAGATGCACCTTAAACCATATCCCTAAGCACCACATCCAAACCACCCTTAAACGCATCCAGGGTAGGTGACTCCACCACCTCCCTGGGCAGCTCATTCCAGGCCCTGTCCACTCTCTCCATGAAAAACTTCTTCCTAATGTCCAATCTAAACCTCCCCAGTCTCATCTTGAGGCCATTCCCCCTTGTTCTGTCTCCAATTACCTGTGAGAAGAGACCAGGAGCAGCCTCTCCACAGGTAGTTGTAGACAGCAATATGCCAAATGCAGATGGGCTCTGGTTGCTTGTGATGTCCATCTCCTATCAAACTCTTCTTATCAGACCCTGTAGCTCTCCCTGCCTCTACCTGTGGATGTTCTTTGGTGTGAAGGGGCAGAAAGTGAGCGCAGACCTCGCTCTGCTATTTCTTTCCATCAAGGGCAGGATAGCTTCTCTACAACACAGAGATCCTGAGATTCATCACTGGTCACACAGCCCATTTTGAAGCACAGCCAGAAGAGTCCATTAAGAACATCTGTTTTTTTATAGCTGAATACCTGCATTTACTGTTTTCCTACGCCCACACCCTTCATTATTGTCTCACAGAAGTGAGCTGTATGGATGGCATTATGCAAGGAAAGGCTTTGGTATTTTATCTCAGCTCTCCCTCCTAGAGCTAATATTCAAAGTGGGAGAAGCTGAATGGAAAAGAGAGAGCAATTTTGGGAAATGGGAAATTTAGTAAGAATAAAAATGGATGAAAAAGCTGTAGAGAAAAATCACAAAGCCATTACACTCAATGGCCATTCTCCCACTAGCTTCACTGAGGCCAGAATTTTACCTCCTGTCTCTTTAAATCTTATTCACTCTTATAACAGTATTTTAAACCAAACAGCTGACATCCTTCTGCCCAGCCAAGGCCCTTTAAATCACTGAATGCAGGATGGGAAAGGAAAAAAAAAATTAAAAAAATATCATCAGTGCCAGATGTGTCTAAACCCAGTGCTGGTTCTTGCAGAGGCAATCTGCAGAGGGGAATGTTTAGCACACATCATGCCTGCCCAAATGCTAAGAGTTTATCAGGTTTGATATTATGGACTAATAACAAGCCCTTCCATGCCTACTTCATTTGCAGAGCAGAGAGACAGCCCAGACTTCTGCCCCTTGAGTTCAGAACAGCCTGCTTGCTTTAATCCTCTCCCATCCTAGCTAGATTGAGGGACTCTTCCATTATTAAATGAAATTGTAAATGAAATACCTCGGGGAGGGGGTGTTTGTGATGGACAGCTGACACAGCTTTAAACCTCAGACAAAATAAAAGAGGGAGATTAAAACCACAGGGAGGGATTTTATTTTTTTTTTCCCTGCTGAAAAATATTTTGCCATTACGTAAGGCTGCCTAAAATGGGTAAGGCTTGGGGATAGCAGCAGTGCATTTCGACTGGGGGCTGATCACATTCTGAAACATGCTGCCACTGCTTCTGGAAGAGCACATTTGGTTTACAGCTGCTCTATTTCCAGGAAGGGAGTTTCACACTAGCTTAGTGCTCACAGGTACGTGGTAAAATGACAGCCCAAGTGTGTCAAAAGCCACCTTGCTAAGCAGGTAAATGCTGCTTTTCAAACTGGCTTATTAAAAGTGTTCCCTCTTGCTGGGTTGTACACATGTGAGCCTCAAATTGCATCTCCTCCAGCATTTCCTGCTTCCTATAAACCATTTGCATTTTTCTTAAGGAACAAACTCCTGTCACTAGTAGTTTAAGGGTCTCATACACTGGGTGTAAAGAAATACAAAAAAACACCACCACATTGCATCGCTGCAACAAGCGGCACAAGATGAGGGTTTTCAGCAGCTGTATGCTGTGAAAAGAAGTGGATTCATCAGCAAAATGAGACTGATGTGGCAAGATATTTGTCTGCCTTTACTTCAATCTATTAAACCAGGCAAAAATTGCTGCGTGCCTCCATGCAGTCTAATTCTGAAGGTCTATTAAAATAAAGACACCAGCTCCTTTTTTTCTTCCCCAACTGAGCTTCTTTTCAGTTTACCACAGGCACTTCCTGAGACTTTCTGAGTCTAGCTGAAAACCTTTGTTCTCTTAGGGCTGAAGTTACCATTTCAGGTGTCTAAATGATCAAATTACCTCCTTCTTGTACTGTAATTTGACATGATGATGTTCCTTCTGGAAAAGATGATGTTTCAGTCACTTCTAAGGAGCAACTTCCCTTCCCATACAACTTATTTATCATCACTCTGGTGCTTTCATCTCATGCTATTTTTGATATCTAACATTTCAGAAAGAATGCCAAAACATCCCAAGAAACAAAATTCTGAAGAAATTCAGTTCTATGAATATTTCAGAATTTTTTATCTTTTTTTTTTTTATATTTCAGACTAGATCAAACACAAAAATTAAAATGTTGATGTTTTCTGAAAGCAGATATTCTTGCATCTCATTAAAACTCTAACTCTCCAATCCTTAGGAAGGCTCTGCAATTCCTCACAGCAGATTTACAGAAGCTAGACCTAAAATAAAGCTGCCTGGCAGTGGTACTGTGGTACTCCTTAACGAACATTAACAAATTCAAAGTGGTGTCATGGATGGCAAGCAGCTGCTGTGTCCCATGTTGAACAACATCCTTCAAGGATGAGCAGTTCTGGGGAAAAGGACCTGGGAGTCCTGGTGAGCAACACAATGCCCATGAGCCAGCAATGTGCCCTTGAGGCCAAGAAGGCCAATGGAATCCTGGGGTGTGTTAGAAGGGCTGTAGTTAGTAGGTCCAGAGAGGTTCTCCTCCTCCTCTGGTGAGCCCCCATCTGGAATACTGTGTACAGTTCTGGGCCCCACAGCTAAAGAATGACCTCAGGGAACTGCTTGGTAGAGTTCAGCACAGGGCCACAAAGATACTGAAGGCAGTGGAAAATCTCCCTTTTGAGGAAAGACTGAGGGAGCTGGGGCTCTTTAGCCTGGAGAAGAGGAGCCTGAGGGGTGACCTCATTCATGTTTATTAAGATGTGAAGGACAGTGTTGGCAGGACAGAGCCAGGCTCTGCTGAGTGATGTCCACTGACAGGACGAGGGGCAATGGGTGCAAGCTGGAGCAGAGGAGGTTCCACATGAACATAAGGAAAACCTTTTTCCCTATGAGGGTGCCAGAGCCCTGGAGCAGGCTGCCCAGAGAGCTTGTGGAGTCTTCTTCTCTGGAGACCTTAAAAACTCACCTAGATGTGTTCCTGTGTGACCTGCCCCAGGTGATCCTGCTCTAGGCAGGAGGGTTGGACTGATCCCTTCCAACTCCTACCATTCTGTGATTCTCACTCTTGAGCTACTCAAAAAGAGGAAGGGTGGAACTGAGGGTGAGTGAAATTCTTCCTCACATCCAGACAACAGGATTAATTTTCCCAGCTTCCTTCCTGGGGAAGATGGACAGTCTTATTTCAAAGACTTCCTTTACTTTCCTTTCTTGTAGGGGAGGCATGGGCATTGAGAAGGGAAAGAAGCTGCTATCCAGAGACAAATTCCTTCATCAAGATGTCAAAAGGCCAAAGACAATTGGTATCTACCATCTTCTGGCATATGGAGTGACAGACCAATCCCTAAACATCATCACAGCAGACACAGGTAAAGCCAGCCACCCTAGTAGAGTACTGGAAGAGTTGCATGTGACAAGACTGAACCTCTCTCTGTGCTTTTGTTGGTCCTACAGAAGAGACCAGCTCTCTGTTTTTCTAGACTCCAAAGCAGCAGAATGTGAGGTGGGTTTGGGGCTGTCTGCAGTACATTTAAGGAGAGATCTGTGAAAACCACTTTGTGGGTAGACAACTCCTGCTTGGTTAGATGGAGTCCTGTTATTTAATGCTGGCATATCTCAAAGGAGGGGCCTGCGAGTGGAGGGTATCTCATCTCAGCTAAGAAGCAGCATATCTGGCACTAATTAGGTGCCAGATTTAAAATGTCCTTGTTATGATGAGTGAAATTCCTTTCCCCATGGCAGAGACCACAGGCTCTGCAGAGCCAGGTATGATGGTGCATTGGCAGCTGAAAGGTGGCCATGGGTCATGTTGCTGGATGGCAATTTCCACCAACCTCTGAAAATGAATGCTGGGAAAAACAAATTCAAATGGCATGACTGCACACCTGAAAGTGTTTTCCCAAGGGTCCCCTCCTTCATTCATTTCTCTGGGGTATCTCCTACCTTTAGAGCTCTTATTTAGAAAGAAGGTATCTGGTTAAAGGCAGCTTGAGAAAACAGGCACAATTCAAGCTGTGCTGAGCTTAAGGGATCACATTTTTAGGTATTACCAGGAAAGAGTCATATTTTTCAGCAAGCTCTACCTTCCTTTGAGCTTATTCATTCTTCTGATCTAAACACAGATACTGAGCAGAGGACAGAAAGATCAGTGGGTGCTGAAAGGCTCAGATTTGCTCAGGGAGATGGGTTTTTGTGCTCCAAGTAAGACAAAACAGATCTAGGGCCCTCAACACAAGAAAAACATAGATCTGATGGAGCAGGTCCAGAGGAGGACCACAAAGATGATCAGGGAGCTGGAACACCTCTCCTGTGAGGACAGGCTGAGGAAGCTGGGGTTGTTCAGCCTGGAGAAGAGAAGGCCCCAGAGAGACCTAATAGCAGCCTGCCAGTGCCTGAATGGGGCTACAAGCAGGCTGCAGGGGACTATTTCCAAAGGCCTGCAGGGACAGGATGAAAGGCAATGGTTTGAAATGAAGAGAAGAGCAGATTTAGACTGGATATTAGGAACAAGTCCTGCACCATGAAGGTGGTGGAACGCTGCAACAGGTTGCCCAAGGAGGTGATGGAGTCCCCATCCCTGGAGACATTCAAGTCAGGCTTGATGGGACTCCGAGCAACCTGATCTAGTTGGAAATCTCCCTGCAGGAGAGTTGGAGTAAATGACCTCTGGTGGTCCCCTCGAACCCAAACCATTCTATGATTCTGTAAGGGAAAACCCAACCAGTAAGGTACACAGTGCTGGGGAAGCAGAAAAAGTGACAGCAAGTGTTTGGAGCAAGCTTCATGAATTTTACATGGTTCTGATGGAAAACTCAAGGTTTGCATTACAATGTCCGCCCTGACCCCAAGCCTTACTGAAGCTTTAAACTTCAGTTCATTTCCAGGACTGAAAAGCTTCAGGGATGCTGAGAACAGTAAAATAGCCTGCTCTGCTTTTGTGTTTTTGAGGCTGTTGGTCCTTTTCTTGTTTATCTGGTACAGGTCACATTCTTATCCTGGACATGCTGAATTTTTAGGCTGCTGAGCTTCTAGGCAAATCAACTTGCTTCAGAATGTTCACTCTGGGTATTACTCAACTTGTTTGTTACGGGAAGAAAGCACAAACGAATTCTGCAACTTGTGATGCACACTCACCAGTGACTAAATTAAGAGCTCAGCTTTAAAGACACAGATGGAAAAGCTCTTTTTGTTTTTGCTTTGAGCTCCGTCAGTTTAGGTAAAGAGATGTCTGCTGGTTCACCTGAGACCTAATTTAAGTTTTAATGCTAGCAGTTACAGATTCCATGAGCATGACACCTGGAAACTATAAGTAATGAGCAGGCACAATTTCTATCATTGTAAAATCACAAAAAAGCCCAGAAATCCTAAAAAAACCCCAAAACCCAAAGCACATTTTACCAAGCTTAGTGTACGTGATTCAAAGTTAAACGAAGACTCCCAGGAAAAGTGAGGTGTCCTCTTGGGACTGGAAGATGAAATGCCCAATATTTCCTTCTCCTCATTGCTTGTTCTTAGAAATCTCCCCAAGCCTGTTTTGATTTTGCTCCTCAGGAGAAGACTGTTAGGAGGAACTACTGTTCAGATCACATGAATTATAGAGTCATAAAATCATTCAGGTTGGCAAAGGCCCTTGAGATCATCAGGTCCAACCATTAACGCTACTCTGCCAAGTTCACCACTAAACTGTATTGCTAAGCACCACATCTAAATGACCTTTAAACACCTCCAGGGCCCTGGGCAGTCTGTTCCGATGTGTGACCACTCTTGCAGTGAAACTTTTTTCCTAATCTCTAGTCTAAACCTCCCTTGGTGCAGCTTGAGGCTGTTCCCCCTTGTTCTATCATTAATTCCCTGTGAGAAGAGACCAGCACCTACCTCTCTCTATTGTCTTTTCAGGTAGTTGTAGAGGGTGATAAGGTCTCCCCTCAGCCTCCTCTTCCCCAGACTAAATATGGCTGCAAGTTCCTTCCTGGCATTGGACTTCTTTGTGGAGGCCATTATGTGACCTCTATAACAGGATGCCTGTCTTCTGCTCCAACAAGATGATGAAGAATTCAGTAAGATGGATATTAGGAACAAGTTCTTTACTGTGAGGGTGATGGAGCACTGGAACAGGCTGCCCAGGGAGGTAGTTGAGGCCCCTTCCCTGGAGACATTCAAGGTGAGGCTTGATGGGGCCCTGGGTGACCTGTTCTAGTGGGGAATGTCCCTGCTGACTGCAGGGGGGCTGGACTAGATAACCTCTAGAGGTCCCTTCTGGCCCAGACCATTCTATGATTCTAAGATGGAACCAAGCAGGATCTAAAGATACATTGAAGAATGTTTTGTAGAAGAGAAACACAGAGTGGTGGGGGTAGGACAGCACCTCTTGCGATCATCTAGTCCAACCTCCCCTGCTAAAGCAGGGTCACTCACAGCGGGTTTCCCAGGATCACAGTGTTCAGCTCAGGTTTGAAAGTCTGCAGAGAAGGAGGTTTTGGTAGCCTATTCTGCAGTGCCCACCACTGGTTTGAAATGAGAGAAGAGCAGATTTAGATTGGACGTTAGGATTAAGTTCTGCGCCATGAGGGTAGTGGAACAGTGCAACAGGTTGCCCAGGGAGGCAGCTGAGGCTCCATCCCTGGAAANCTGGATGTTAGGAGGAAGTTCTTTGCAGTGAGGGCGGTGAGGCACTGGCACAGGTTGCCCAGGGAGGTTGTAGATGCTCCCTCCCTGGAAGTGTTCAAGGCCAGGCTGGACTAGGCCTTGAGTGACCTGTACTAGTGGGAGGTGTCCCTGCCTATGGCAGGGGGTTGGAACTAGATGATCCTTGAGGTCTCTTCCAACCTTATCATTCTATGATTCTAGGCTCAACAAAACTCTGAGCAATCTGATCTAGTGGCAGATGGGGGTTGGACTAGATGACCTTTGGAGGTCCATTCCAATCTAAACCATTCTATGGTTCTATGAAAAGCAAGAGTGCTTCCTGGAAAAAAAAAAAAAAAAAAAGTGTTTAGCTTGCCAGCCTCTGACCTGGAGGAAGCCAAGGCCATCTGCACATGCAGGGCTGCAACTTCCCCCAGTGGCTTTACAAAGCTGCAGATGAGAAATGGCTTCATTGGAGCCGTGACGGCTGTGTGGTGCTCAGCTCTGTATTTCTATCTCACTGACTACTTCCATTCAGAAGAAAGGACAGGGCTGGTTCACAAAGGCAGAGCAAAACTGCAGGGTCATTTATTATTCCATAGCTAAGCTCTGGGGCTTTATTATCCTGCACCAGTTTAGGAAGTGGCTGATGTGGTAGTAGACACAACATTTAACTCAAAGGGACAACATGGAGTGGTTTATGTTCAAAACTTAACCTGCTTTGAAAATGTTGTGATCTGGAGAAGGAATCAAAGAATCACTAAGGTTGGCAAAGGCCTCTAAGATCATCAATTCTGACCATCAACCTAACACCAGCATGCCTGCTATATTGTGTCCTTAAGTGCCTCTCTGGGCAGCCTGTTGTAGTGCTTAACTGCTCTTTCAGTATTTTTCCTAATACCCAACCTACACCTCCCCTGGTGCAACTCCAGGCCACCTCCTTTCATGCAAGGAGTTCTTTTATTTGACTCCTGAGGGGTTAACAAATAAAGAAGTCCCTCCCTACAGAAATCCAGTGCTGCTGTTCTGATTGCTGGCTGCTCTCCAGGCGTGTTACAGACAATGAAGATGACTGTGACTGGATTTGGCAGGCTCTGTATGGAGCCTGTGAAGAAACCCAGTGCTTCTCACGTGCTGGTGTGCTCCTGCCAGTTCTCTGCAGGACAGGCATGGCTTGTTCTCCCTTCAGAGGGATCAGAGGTTGATGATACAGTCATGGGGTTTGCCAGCCTTTAGGATAACTTTCTTTTCTCAGACATAAATATTACCTTCTCTTGTTTTGGAGTTCAAGAGTCTTGGACTTTTGAAGAGACTCTTTCAAGAGGAGGGGATCTTATCAATGCTGGTCAATATCTAAAGAGCAAGAGGGCAAGAGGCTGAGGCCAGGCTCTGTGCAGCGGTGCCCAGTGATAGGAAGTTCCTCCTGAACATAAGGAAGAACTTCTTTGCTAGGAGGGTGCTGGAGCCCTGGAGTAAGCTGCCCAGAGAGGTTGTGGAGTCTCCTTCTCTGGAGAGATTCCAAACTCACATGGAAATTGTGATCCTGGGCAACCTGCTGTGGGTGCCCCTGCTTTAGCAGGGTTGTTGGACTAGATGATCTTCAGAGGTCCCTTCCAACCCCCATCATGCTGGGATTCTGTGAAGAGTCCAAGATTCATCCTTGGAGTGGGGAACCTGTGATGGCTCCCACAGCCCTTGCCCAGCCAGGGGAAGATGATGCCTGTTTTGGTGGAGCACTCAGTTGGCTTGGGTAACACATCCATCTGCCCCATGATTCACCTGAGCACCTCCTGTATTGTCATGAAGGTCCTGGTGACAGGAAGCAGCCCGATAAAGATCCAGGACTGTCACCTAGATTTGCAATCCCATGGGAAACCACCAGGTAGAGCAAGGAACAGAGCAACCGTGAGCACAATTTTGTGCTCTTTGGCATTTCCCAGGCACAGGAACAGTATCTGCAAGAGTGGCCCTGAACTAGCCAAGACTTCAGAAGGCACAAGAGAGAGTTTACCACCATCAAGGAATCACAAGATTCAGAGAATGGTTTAGGTTGGAAGGGACCTCCAAAGGTCATCTAGTCCAACCTCCCTGCAGTGATCAGGGACATCCTCCACTTGATCAGGTTGCTCAGAGCCTTGATGAGCCTCACCATGAATATCTCCAGGGATGGGACCTCATCTACCTCTGCAGGCAACCTGTTGCAGTGTTCCACCACCCTCATGGTGCAGAACTTGTTCCTAACAACCAATCTAAATCTGCTCTTTCTCTTGTTTCAAACCACTGCCCCTCGTCCTGTCACAGCAGGCTGTTGAAAATAGTCCCTCTGCAGCCTTCTTGTAGCCCCCTGCAAGAACTGGCAGGCTGCTATTAGGTCTCCCTGGAGCCTTTTCTTCTCCAGGCTGAACAACCCCAGCTCCCTCAGCCTGTTCTCGCAGCAGAGCTACTCCAGCTCCTTGATCATATTTGCATCCCTTTCTGAATCCAACAATATGGCCCAAACTGACCCTTTGCAGATGTACATTTTTCACCTGAGGAGATTATTTGGGCTGCAAAAATGCCTTCTCCCCCTTTCCCTCAGCTTTGTGGCACTGCCAGTGTTTGGCTGCTGAGGTTTGATCTAATCAATGCTCATATAGGGAGCTCTGTCTGGTCTGGAAGATTGTATTATTGAATAGGTCTATCGAATTTGTCAGTGTCTTTGCTGACAATTTTCATGAATTTATAACACTGAAATATGGCTCATCCACACCGACTTACTCTTGATAGTGCTCCAAATGGCTGGAGAAAAAAACCTCTGTAATTTGATAATGAGAAAGGAGAGAATCAGTTAGTGGGATAATTGCTAATATCCAGATCTTAAGAAGAGAATATAAATATTGGAGAATAAAAATAAACAGGCTAATGAATAAACAAGATGAAAACTCCTTGATTGCCTACACTCTGAGTGCTAAAATGGCACTGAAACAGCCAACTTCTTCACACTTATGATAGGGAAATTCAAGAAAACATCAATCACAGGACTTTCAGCTCAGATACCACAGTCCAGACCATACACAGTCCACTGAAAATGTTGAGAGATGCTTTTCCGTGGAAATTGGGAGATAATGTTTATTAGTACACAGTCCACTGAAAATATTGAGAGATCCTTCTCCATGGAAATTGGGATTTGATGGAAATCCATTAATGATGAAGGGGCTGGAGCATCTCTCTTATGAGGAAAGACTGAGAGACCTTGGGCTGCTTAGTCTGGAGAAAAGAAGGCTGAGAGGGGACCTTATCAATGTCTACAAATATCTGAGGGGTGGCTGTCAGGAGGATGGAGCCAGCATCTTTTCAGTGATGCCTGGTGACAGGACGAGGGGCAAGAGATGTAAATTCAATTGCAGGAAATTGCATTTCAACATGAGGAGAAACTTTTTACTGTGAGAATGCTGGAGCCCTGGAACAGGCTGCCCAGAGAGGTTGTGAGTCTCCTTCTGTGAAGATCTCCAAAACCTGCCTGGACATGTTCCTGCATGACCTTCCCTAGGTGACCCTACAGGATTGTTGGACTAGATGATCTCTGGAGGTCCCTTCCAACCCCTAGCACTCTGTGATTCTATGACTAATTTACTGCCTAAACCTAAATCTTGACAAATGTGACCAGAGTCATCTGCCATTTGTTGAGGAGAGAGAAAATTTTCCCAAGTCTAATAAATACTTTGGGGTTCCAGAAAATCAAGAGGCCACACCTGCACAGAGACAGCAACAGATGTACAGATGTTGTGCTGACACATACTGTACACACAGCCATGGCAGGATGGGGAGGTGGACGCCATCAGAGAAGGACCACCAAAGGGTCATTCTCCCCATGTTTGCTTTGCTGAAACAGAGGACACTGCTTCTTGAGCGTCTCTGACATCAGTACTAGTGTTTACAACAGCAGAGTAAATCTTGCCTGTGTAAAGCAAGAGCCCTTAAAAAGCCAAGGCAATGCAAAGATTTATACTCCAAAGGAACAAGGACTCTTGGGTTTGCAAACAGAAAGATTTGTGTGTTATTTGCAAGTATCGGGCTTGAGAGAACAGGAGGGAGCGAAAGATGCTGATTGAACAGAGGGTTTGAACAGCTCAAACTGAAAAACATCAGCTAGGCGTTGGGATTTGTAGCTGCTCACAAAGCTGCTGCCTTCCTGGGCCCCCGTGCTGAGCACACGGAGGTGTTTGGGGAAGAACCTGCACCCCTTGGCAAGCACAGCCTCTGTGAAGAGAGCTTTGCACTGCTGCATTAGCATCCCTGACAACACCAGTTATGGCCACTGCTGCTGTCTCCCCTGGGAGAGTCAGTCTGCACAAACCAACGTCTCTAAAAGCACGCAGCAGGTGATTTTCAGTGCTGTGCAACAGTACAGAACAAAGGTGTTCTCTGGGAGGGCACAGGGAAACTGCTTCCCAAGGAACAGCAGCTGAGGAACTGCTGCTTTTGTACACAGACCTCCCCACGGTCAGGACAGCACTTCCATCCTCAGGAGGAGGTACTAAGGTGACGAGCAAAGTAGCACATACCATATTCTTCTAAAAGCCATCACCACATGTTTCTGCACTTGAAAGAACATGAGGACAGTCTGGAGCTTCCTGCCTAGCAAATGCTGAATCCCAAATGCTCACCAAGTCTTGATTTTATACTGCTGTCCCCCTTTTCCTCAGCTACTACTGAAAGGCTAGAGCTGCTGCTGCTGTTACTGCTTTTTGAGACAGCAGATCCTTTCCCCTAGGGTCTCCTGGAAGGGTTATGTCACAAAGTTTTGGGGACACTGGAAGCACGTGGATGGCTCTGTGTGAACTTTCATCACATGTGAAAATGAAAAATTTAAGCAAGAACAAAAAGGTTCACAAAAAGAAGGCATCAGCTGGTGCAAGTGACTGTGATTCAGATTGGATGGTACCTGATGAGACTCACCCAAGGGACACAGTTGCTACCCTTGGAAGCTCACTGAGGTCTGAGCCACAGCAGAGGCCTCAAGAAGCTGCTTGCTCAGGTGCAGTGATGGTACCTTTCTGTGCCCAAGGGACACCTGCTGGACCTCGCTGCTGATTCAGGATGTCTCCATCCCTCCCATAGCTTTAGGGGAATGAGGTGTCCTGCCTCTTCTCCACAGGCCCCCGTCACCTCCTGATGGACCATCTAATCCCATACTCCTCCTGAACTCTTGGAAACCATTTCCACTACAGACCCACTGTGCTGTAGCTCTGCCCTCCTCCCCACCCAGCAACCCAGCTTCCTCCTCTGTTCCCTGCTTGACTAACAACCCCTGAAAATGTTTTGCTGCAATCAATTTTCTCCTACCCACCATCTCTACTCTCAAGCGTGGGCTGAAATATCATCTCTCTCCTATGCAAGAGCTGTTCTCTTCCTCCTGCCTACTTGAGCTGAAGGTGCCTTCTGTGTGGCTCTTGCTCCATGACCCATGACTTGCCTTTCTCTTGTTATCACTGTAATCTTATCCTCCTCCTCCTCCCTAAACCTCCACCTCCTTTTCCTCCCTTCTTGTTATGATTCAATTGCTCCTCACGTAAATGTGCTACCTCCCTCTCTAGGCGACGTGGGTAACTGCCACCCTAAACCTAGACCACTAGACAGCAGCAGAGTAGGACAGCCTGCACGACATTCAAAAGAGGGTTGCAGGCCTTCATCTTTGCTTGGGGATGCCAGTGCTCTCCTCAGTTCTCCATCAAGGAAGATAAAGGATTTAACACAACTATAATATCTGCCCTTACTTCTAACTTTTTGGTCTATTTGGCCATATCTCCTGTCCACCACAGCATATAACCTCAGCCCTTCTGGGTCTCTGAAGAAAACTGGCTGCTGCCTTCCAGAAAAAAGCTGGGAAGAATGAAGAGTTTGGGGGAAAGAGACTGAAGACTTTTCTCTCTTTGCAAGACTCACTCTTCAGCCATGGAAGGGCTGCTTGCCAGTAGGAACCACCTGGACTGTGGCTCATCTTTAATCTTTGGGAAATCAATGCCAGGGTTGAGTTTCCATAGAAATTTCTGCCCTCTCTGTGTTGTGCAGCAGCCATCCCCAATGCCCAGCACTCCCCTGTCTCACCGAGACATCATTTATTCATAGTTCTGTGTTAATTATCTAGCACCATTTTAAAGTGGGAACAGAACAATCATTTCCAGGGCTGGGTACCTTACTGACAAAGGCACATTGTGCCCAAAGGGCCCTCAGACGAGATCATCAACTGAAGGAACTACTGTCAAAGGACTCTCCTGGTGAGAAATGTTAAGACTTGTAAATCCATCAGCTGGATTTCACCTAAGCCATGCAGCACACTCAGGTAAAGCCATCAGTTTGCACCTCCTCTCCCTTTCAAAGCACAAACAGGTCAGCAGCTTCAGCAAGGAACACAGCACCTGATCCATTTTCACCAGGGCTTCAATTCTCAGCGCGAGCTGTGAACGTTTGCCTGCACTTACACAAATTCCATCCCTAAACCAATCCTCCCAGGCAAAGGGGAAAAAAGAATACCCGTCCCAAGCCTCACTCGTGTTTACATGGCTTCAATTTCCAGCACCACACGAGGCCATATTCAACAATTCTATTGTAGCTTCTAAATAAATTAAACCCATTTATCACTTAAAAAAAATTATAAGAAGCTTATTAACTTATTACCAACAGGCAATATTATCTCTTATGGCAATGTTTCATGATACCACAGCTGGATTTTCACTTCCTTCATCCTGTATATTGTGACAAAACTTGGCATAATTCAGTAATTTTTCAATAATGTCTGCTGCTTTTGTCCAATAGGGTCCAAATCTTATTGCCACCATCAGAAAAGGTGGTTTATGGCCAGGATACACTGACAAAAAAATGAAAGAAACCCATTTATTAAGGAGAAAGATTCTAGCACATGAAAGGGTAGTGCAAAGACAGCATTTTCTTAAAGGAAATCAAGAAAACCATGCTGGAAGATGAGGACACCTCACCTCAGCAAACAGAGGAGAAAAGAGACAGCAACAGCTCCTGCAAACTTTGATTCTGATAGAAGAGGAACCATACCTGCATAATCTGTCCTTGCATAATGCCCATCTTCAGATTTTGTAGTTGTCGTGGTATTATCTGTGTGGAAAGAAATGACAGTGAGTTGCTTGGGCAGCCTGTACTTGATCCAGACCGTGCCCAGGCAGCCAGAGCTTTGCTGGCATGCCCAGCATTGCTGCAGGCTGCCAGGCTCCCTTGGGCCTGCCAGGTGAAAACAGCAGGATCCAGGTGAAAACTGCAAGATCCAGCTTCTTTTTCCGTTCTATTTTTTGGCATGAAACATCTTTGACTAAGGAAACATTTTGTTGTTGTTGTTGTTTTGGGTTTTGTGGCTTGTTTTTTTTTTTTTTTTTTTTTCCCCTCCAAACAATATGTGCTAACAGATTGCAGCTGGGATAAATATATCAGCACGAAGCAGGAGTTGTCATTTCTGCTCTATTTGAGGTAATTGGGGAGGTTTAGTATGTACTCTGAAATGAACTGCCAGGGAGGGGGGGTAACTTTAAAGAGAGGGGAGTAAACCAGAGAGTGCAGAAGACATCTGTACAGGATGGCCTTGTAAGTAGAGGTGTTGAGGATTTATAAGCCAGAAGCTACAGTTAAAAATGCTCCTAAGAGTCTGAGCTTCAGCAGACAATGTATTTACAGAAGCTATTTAAAGGCAAATTTTCTTCATTTTTATTTTGGAATAAGAGTTTTTAAAGTCAGCTCAAGGGATACAGGTGATTCAGCATCACAGACTGGCTTGGGTTGGAAGAGACCTTTAGAGATCATCCAGTCCAACCCCTTGCAGTGAGCAGGGACATAGAATCATAGAATGGCTTCAGTTGGAAGTGACCTGTGCTGGTTTGAGGCTCATTGGAATATTTTAATTAGAGAAATTAGATCATTGCTTGTGAAAAGAAAATAATGATGATGTCTGTATCATTCATTGGTTTGCTGAGTTACTTTCAATAGTGGTGGTGGGGGAGTTCCTAACTCCTCTGCCATAAGCAGGGACACATCCCACCAGACCGAGTTGCTCAGAGCCTCATCCAACTTGTTCTTAAATGCTTCCATGGATGAGATTTTTCAACTAGAGCAGGTTGCTCGGAGCCCAAAACAAGCTGGTTCTAGGGATGGTCAACCCAGGCCAGTGTCTCACCACTTTCACTGTAAAATTCTTCCTTCTACCTAGTCTAAATTTCCCTCTTTCAGTTTTAGACCATCACCCCTTGTCCCATCATAACAGGCACTGCTCAAAAGTCTGCCCTGAGCTTTCTTATTGGCCTCTTTAAGCACTTAGAGGCCACAAAAAGGTCTTCCTGGAGCCTCCTCTTCTCTAGGCTGAACAACCTCAACTTTCTCAGCCTGGCCTCACAGCACAGGTGTGTAGTAGCCCATGAGCTGGGCACTCATGGAGAAACACAGAGTCTGCAGCTGCTCTTGGCAAAATTTCAGGCACTTTGGACATCTCACAGGCCCAGAACAGGTCAGATGAGAAACTAGCTCCATGTCCTTGGCCACCTGAGATGGTTTCAAGCTGCCACAGTTAAGAGAACAAAAAGTATCCATCCTGGGTGGCAAAATATATCTCAAAGGGTCTTCTGCTGCCTGCTCCAGCCCCAAATCTGAAGGGCAGAGCTCTGTGTGAGATTCTGTGGGCAAAACACAAGTATCTGACTTTGGAAGCAGTGCAGGGCTGGCCAGTGCCATGCTGGCGTGGGCAAGGTTACACACACCATTCCTCACACCTCTCTTGGCACCTGCACCACAGCCTGTGCTCTACAGTAGCAACTACAAGAGCCTAATGGAGGTGTGAAAAGTGCCCAGTAAGAAGCCAGCCCCAGATCTTTCTTTTTTTGTTTTCTTCCCCGCTGAACAAAAACTGAAAACACTCTTTGACACGAGTTTTGCTATGAGAGTTACCTTGACATCGACCCAAGGACATGACTTCAATTTTCTCCTGTTTCTGGCATGAGGCCTCTTTGATTTGACATGCATTATCATAAGATTTCCCATCGGAAGCACAAAGAGGATTGAAGTTGGTTTGGGAACAGTCAATGTTGCACACGCACCTGGAAAGACAGGGAAAGAGAGAAAAAGAAGAGGCTAATATGAGAAACTTGTCTTGTGACACCATAAATTCATCTCAGAAATAAAAGTGGTTCCCTTTTCCTGACTCTACAATGCAAATCAACAGAGTGGAAGTTCTGTCAAGAGGTCACTTATATTTCTAGATGGAAATGAACTACAGGGAGAGAAAAGAGACATGGGGAAGAAAAGCAAGAAAAATGAAAGATAAAAAAGTGTTAAACGTGGAAAACTCTGCCACACCATCACCTCTTGTGACCTCTTGCAAGCCAGAGGACACTCAAGAAGATAATTCAAGTTGCTGTGCCCTCAACAAGCCACAAAATTCACCTCTGGTGAGGTGCTGCCCGTTGTATCCCTCTGTAAATCATAGAGTTACAGAATGAACCACGTTGGAAGGGACCCTTGAAGGTCACCTTGCCCAGTCCCCCTGCAGTCAGCAGGAACACCTCAGAATCACAGGTTGGAAAAGACCTCTAAGATCATCCAACTAGATTAGATTTTTCAGGTCAAGTTTGACCTTGAAAGTTTCTAGGGATGAGGCTTCCACCACATCTCTGGGTAGCCTGTCTGGTGTTTTACCACTCTTACTGTGAAGAACTTACTCCTGATATCTAACCTGAATCTCCCCTGCTCCAGTTTTAAATCATTGCCCCTCGTTCTATCACTGCGGGTCTTTGCAAACAGTCCCTCTGCTGTCTTCTTGTAGGGCCCCTTCAGGTACTGGTAGGCTGGCTCTAAGGTCTCCCCAGAGCCTTCTCTTCTCCAGGATGAACAGGCCCAGCTCCCTCAGCCTGTCCTTGTAACAGAAGTGCTCCCGACCTCTGATCATTTTTCTGGCCTCCTCTGGACCTGCTTCACCAAGTCAACGTCCTTCCTATGTTGATGGCTCCAAAGCTGGACACAGCACTCTAGGTGAGGTTTCACCAGAGCAGAGTGAAGTGGCAGAATCACCTCTCTTGACCTGTTGGCCATGCTGCTTTTAGTGTAGCCCAGGCTGCCATTGGCTTTCTGGGCTGCAAGTGCCCTCTGCCGTCCCATGTCCAACTTGTCATCCACCAGCACCCTCAAGTGTTCTCTGCAGGGCTGCTCTCAGTCTCATCATCCCCCAGCCTGGCCTGATATCAAGGACTGTTCAACAAGCAGAACCAAACTGACATCCCTGCTTGTAGCCCAGAGCATACACTGGGTGAGAATCTTACAGAGTGTGCAGGGCATGGGAATCCTTTACCCCAGAAAGCCTCACCCCAACACTTGTCATGCTCAGAAATTCCATCCTGCTCCCAGATAGCTCCCTGTGCTGGTGCTTCCCCTCTCACACCCAGCCTGCGACCTGGCCATGCTCAGGCTCTGCCCTATTGTCTTCTTGCTGTTTCACAAACTTGGACTGGCCTCATTATCTTTGGCTGTGGGCTGTACTGGTCCTGGGGCTGCCCCCAGGCTCCCCTTGCCCACACCGTACTGGCAGCAAGCGTCCTGCAGCTTCTTGGTCTCTGAAGCCTTTCAGTAGGCTTCTAATTTTAAGTGCTTTGATCATCATCCTGGCTACGACTTCTGATTATCATTATATCAATAAATCTATTTGGCTTCTGTGTTCCTAAGCGAAGTGCTGAAGAAATCTTGGCAATATAAAGGCTGACTGAGCTTTCCTTAGGCTCCTGAAGCTGTGAGAAGGTCAATGAGGTCTCCTAGGGGGTCACAGGATGAAACTGTACCCAAGAGGATACAGAAAATACATGCGTAAGGCTTAACTATGGCTTCTGCAGTCAGAAAAGCAGCTTTGAAAGCATCTGTGAGGAAGGAGGAGCACTTCCAAGATGTCAATTGATATACTGCAGCTCCCCAGAGAAAGGACAATCTCCTGAACACAGACCCACAGGCCCATCTCAGCTATTAACTAATGGGCTCATACATTAATTGACTAAAATTTGGGCTCTCACTATAAACAATCATTAAATGAAGCTCCCTTTCTTACGTCTGTTCTTCCAGGTCATTATGATGATTTCCTCTTTTTATAAGCTTTATTTTATTCCCTTTCATTTCACAGAATCACAGAATTAACCAGGTTGGAAAAGACCTTTGAGATCATCGAGTCCAACCTATCACCTAACATCTTCTAATTAACTAAAGCACGGCACCAAGTGCCTCACCAGTCCCTTTTAAACACCTCTAGGGATGTTGACTCCACCACCTCCCCAGGTAGCCCATTCCAATGCCAATCACTCTTTCTGTGAAGAACTTCTTCCTAACATCCAGCCTATACCTGCCCTGGCACAGCTTGAGGCTGTGTACTCTTTGTTCTGTCACTGGGTGTCTGGGAGAAGAGACCAACCCCTGCCTGACTACAACCTCCCTTCAGGTAGCTGTAGAGAGCATTAAGGTCTCCCCTGAGCCTCCTCTTCTCCATGCTGAACACCCCCAGCTCCCTCAGCTGCTCCTCCTAGGGCTGTGGTCCAGCCCCCTCAGCAGCCTTGGTGCCCTTCTCTGGACATGTTTGAGCATCTCGATGTCTTTCTTAAACTGAGGAGTTCAGAACTGGACACAGTACTCAAGGTGTGGCCTAACCAGTGCTGAGTACAGGGGCAGAATGACTTCTCTGTTCCTGCTGGGCACACTATTCCTGATAAACAAATCTTAGAGGAGCTGAATATCCAGTAATCCACTTTGTTATTTTGGTGATCATGAAGCTAAAAGGAAAAAAAATAACCAAAACACTAAAAAAGACTGTCCTGGGTCCCTTCTTGGCACATGTTGCATCCTGCAGGACTGCTTGGTGACATGGCTGCTGGATCCTATCCTGAGAACAGGGTGTCCAAGCTGAACTGAAGTTCTTTACAGTGAGGGTGGTGAGGCACTGGAACAGGTTGCCCAGGGAGGTTGTGGATGCTCCTTCCCTGGAGGTGTTCAAGGCCAGGCTGGATAAGGCCTTGAGGGACCTGTACTAGTGGGAGGTGTTGCTGCCTATGGCAGGGGGGTGGAACTAGATGATCCTTGAGGTTCCTTCCAACCTTGCTCTTCTATGATTCTATAACCGGAAGGTTTCTGCATACTGAGGTGCAACTCTGCAGCTAACACCCTGGGAAAGCCCACAGGGCTGCTAGAGCTGAACTAAGCCTGAGGCAGGTAAGGTACTATTATTGGGCACTTCCTTGTGCCTTGGTATGGACACGTGGGGTGCAACTTGCTGAAGATCTGTCTTAGAGCTTCTGTCAAGGCAGCAACTATAATAAAACACCACATGTGCATTTTGGGAGTGGTTGTCACTATTTCACCCATGTAACACGCTTCTTCCCTGTCAAGGAAATTAGACAAGAGCCCAAAATAGACCAGTGGTTACTCCCTGCATAGCTCCTGACCATAAAAAACAGCTACTCAGGCCTCAGAGAGCTCCCATGTCCCAGCAGCAATGACAATGTGCTGCTTCAGGCTGCTTGCCCAAGTTAGAGCAGCCAACTTGGCTTTCTGTTGGATCAGTCTTTGCATCTGGAGTACTGTGTGCAG